>CAUYON010184958.1:0-35994 GCA_963573935.1 Arctocebus calabarensis
CTTTACCTCTTTTGTGTTTACATGGATGGAGCTGGAACATATTCTTCTTAGCAAAGTATCTCAAGAATGGAAGAAAAAGTATTCAATGTACTCAGCCCTAATATGAAGCTAATTTATAGCTTTCATAGGAAGGCTAAAACCCAACTATAGCAGAAGAATACAGGGAAAGAGGAAAGGGAGGGGAGGGGAGGGGGGAGGATGGGTGGAGGGAGGGCAAATAGTGGGCTCACACCTACGGTGCGTCTTAGCAGGGTACTGGTGAAACTTATTAAAGGTAGAGTATCAATGTCTTTATATAGTGATCAAGAAAATGCCATGAAGGCTATCTGTAACAGTACGATAAAAATGTTTCTGAATGTATATGAAGTACATTGTGCCCTATGATTGCACCAATGTACACAATTATGATTCAATAAAATTATAAAAAAAAAGAAAAAAGAAATGAACACAGTATGCTAATTGAGAAAGGATAGACACACATATCAAGAAATCAAATATAAGTCCCAGAAATAGATTCCCCACACCAATATATTTGACAGGCTTTTGACAAAAGTTGAAGGGGAATTCAATAAGAACAGAAATATTCTTTTCAACAAATGGTGGGAAAATTGAATAGTCACATGCAGGAAAAAAAAAAGGCAACAAACTCCAGAACATAAATCACATGTTATATAAAGCTTATGTCACGTGTAAAAGTATAAAACATAAAATTGTAAAGTTAGGAAGAACGTGCAGGAGAAAGTCTTCACAACTTTGGCAACCAGTTTTTAGATAAAGCACTAACAGCCATATCCATGAAAGAAAATATCAACAAAGTAGACATTAACCAAATTTTTAAAAATTGATCTGCAAAGATACTAATAAGAGAATAAGAAGGTAAAAACTACAAACTAGGGGAAATATTTGCTAATTATATATTTGATGAAGAGCTTGAACTAGAATATATAGAAATTCTTAAAATTCAAACTTAACAAAACAATCCAGTAAAGAATGTGCACATGATCTAAACAAAACTTTGAAGACATAAGATGGAAAAGAAATATATGAGTGATGTTCAACGTGATTTGCAATGGAGAAAATACAAAGTAAAACAATACATATTAAAATAACTAAAATCTAAACACCTGATACCAAATGCAGATGAGAATAGGGAACATTTATTGCTTATAGGAACTCAGAATGACCCCTGTCAAGACGTTTGGAAGATGGTTGATAGTTTTATTGTTGTTTTTGTTGTTAACTGTAGACTAACCAATGGCCTAGTAATCATACTTCTAGGTATTCACCCAGCTGTTTTGAAAACCTATGTTCATACATAAAACCTTTGATGACAGTTATATTCATAACCACTAAAACCGAAAGAAACAAAAATGTCCTCTGATGGGGAATGGAGAAATGAATAATGTGGACAGATTTAAATGCATTTTTTAACAATGAAACCCAGACAGAAAAGGCTATTGTATGATTGCACTAATATGATCTGGAAGACACAGGACAATCAAGAAGGGGAAGAGGTCAGTAGTCTTTGGTCACTTAAGTGGGTAGCAGGGTTGACTACAAAGAGGACACATATAGGAACTATTCTACATGGTACTGGGTTGTGGATACAGGCAAGCATGTGTCAAAACCCATAGAATTGTATATCCCAAAGAATTACATTTAATGTATACAAACTTAGAAACAGAATAAAAAAGTGCTAGTTACTGAAATGCTAGGTACTCCAGGATAGAGTACAGAAAATAACTGATGAAGGTAACTAAAGGGGAGATGGAGACAGACTGAACAAACTTGGAAAATGATTTCGACTGAAAACTGTATGGCTAGAGACAAAAAGCAACTTATGAAATCAACACACAAAATAAATGTTTGATGTTGAGACTCACTAGGATTTATAGTGCTAGAGTACTGTATAATCAACTTAAGATAATCAGAATGAAAAAGCTACAATAAACTCTTTGATACTAGATTAAAGTAAAAAAATGTCAATACAAAATTATATTTAGCAAGGTATCTCTATTAAGAAACAAACTGTAGGGCGGTGCCTGTGGCTCAGTGAGTAGGGTGCTGGCCCCATATAGCGAGGGTGGTGGGTTCAAACCTGGCCCAGCTGAACTGCAAAACAAACAAACAAAACGAAAATAGCCAGGCGTTGTGGTGGGCGCCTGTAGTCCCAGCTACTCAGGAGGCTGAAGCAAGAGAATCGTTTAAGCCTAGGAGTTGGAGGTTGCTATGAGCTGCGTGATGCCATGGCACCCCACCAAGGGTGATAAAATGAGACTCTGTCTCTACAAAAAAAAAAAAAAAAAAAACTGTAGCGAAAACTATTAAGCAATAGCCTTTACAAATGCAGAAGAAAATTTCTTAACAAAAAAGTTTTTAGCACAACAAATCCTGAAATATTTAACCCTGCAATGACCAAATGGAGTTTATCCCAGGAATTCAAGGTTGGCTTTACATCCAGGAATCAATCAATGTAAGTAATTATATTAAGAAATTAAAAGGGAGGGAAATATCAGCTAGATGGCAAAATAGGAGGTCCCCTTCTCATACCCTACACAGCAACAACAATTTTGCAGCCATCCTGGTGAGAAGAACTTTGTGGGTATTTTGGAATTCGGGCACAAAGCTGTAAAATTCTGGTAAAGGCCAAGACCTGTGAGGACCATTTTGAGAAAGGAGAGCAATACCCATGGGTCAGGCCCAGCAACTGTGATTCTAGCTCTGGACTCAGAAACAATTCCATCCTATTGTGGTCTTGGTGACAGCCCCATTTGACCTTGGTATTGCTATCAGAATCATCTACCAAATGACCCAGAAAATGACAAGCTCACTCATGACTCAGGTGATAGGACCACCAACTTTGGTCCTGCCTATGGACTCCAAATTGGCCTTGTAACTCAATTCAGTCCTTCCTGCATAGGGATCCAGAGACAAGCACATCTCTACCCCCAGAGGCAGGCTTGCAAACCTTGATGATAATACAGGTCCCCTAGGGACCAGATGGGATGCACATCCTCTTGAACCCCTGATAACCGACTCAGTAACCGCAGACCCCTCTGCAGACCCAGAAGCAGCTATGTGACCTAGCAACAACCCTGTTCAGTCGTGATCCCAGAAGCAATTTCATAAGCTTGGGAACTCAACAGGAGAAGGCTTTCATCTGCTGAAACCAGTCTGAAGAGATGGAAAAAGGTATCTGCTCCTTCAAATACACAGACACGGATGCAAATCTATGTGAATAGCAAAGAATCAAGCAAACAAGACACCACCAAAAGAAACTAATAAAGCACTACCATTAGACCCCAAATAAAATAAATGGACATTTACAATTGCATGATTAATTTAATAGCCAATGAAAAACGTTTGATAAAATTCCACATCCTTTCATAATAAAGATTTAGCAAATTGAGTATAGAAGGAATTTACTTCTACACCATAAAAGTTACATAGTAGAAATCCACAGTTAATACAGTCAATGGAGAAAGTTGAAAGCTTTTTCTTTGAGATCAAGAACAAGACAAGGATGCCCATTCTTCCTGCTTTTATTCAACAGAGTACTGGACATTCTAGCCAGAACAATTGAGCAAGAGAAAGAAATAAAAGGCATCAAAGTAGGAAAAGAAGAAGTTCAGTTTTCTCTGCAGATGACATAATCTTAAAAAGATAAAATGCTGAACATGAACACTCCACCAAAAAACTGTTAGAATCTAATAAACTTTAGTCAAGTTTCAGGACACAAAATCAACATATAAAAAATCAGTAATATTTCAATATACTAATGACAAACTATCTGCACAATAAATTATGACGACAATCTTATTTAAAATAGTATTGAAAAGAATAAAATAGTTAGAAATAAATTTAACCAAGGAGGAAAAATATCTGTGCAACAAAAACTGTAAAACACTAACAAAAGAAATAGAAGATACAAATAAATGAAAAAAAACCTCCTGCTTATGGATTAGAAAAGTTAATATTGTTAAAATTAACATACTACCCAAATTGATCTACAGATTGAATGGAATCCTTACCAAAATTCCATTGGCATTTTTCACACAAGTAGAAAAAAAGAAATTTTAATGAAACCACAAAGACCCTGAATAGCTAAAGTCATCTTGGGCAAAAAGGACAATGTTGGAGGCATTACACTCACTGATTTCAAACACTGATGCTATAGTATTCAAAACAGGACAGTGTTGGCATAAAATAAACACACAGATCAATTGCAGAGAACTGAGAGAGATATAAATCCACAAACATAGGGTCAAGTCAGCCTTGACAAAAGCATAAAGAATAGACAATGGAGAGGGGTGGTGTTGTAAATAATACTGGAAAAACTAAATATTCACATTCAAACGAAGATAATGTACCTTTGTCTTATACCATAAGCAAAAAGCAATTTGAAATAAAGACTTAAATGTGCAATCAAAACCCAAAATACTTCTAGAAGAAAATAGGGGAAAATCTTTTTGACACTGGTCTTGGCAAGGGTTTTACTGATGTGACACCAAAAGCCCAGGCAACAAAAATGATCTTAAGGGGATGTAAAATGTCAGATTTTCCTTTTACATTCTGGAAGTCACAGGATGTCTTGCTCATCAAAAATAATTACATAAAAAACTTATAACACATGCACATAGCAATAGATTGCCAATCATAAAATATACAAAAACAGGCTCAGCACAGTAGTTACAGCGCCAGCCACATACACCACACCAAGGATGGAAGGTTGGAACCTGGCCCGGGACAGCTAAACAACAATGAAAACTACAACAATAGCCAGACACTGGTGGGCGCCTGTAGTCCCAGCTACTTGGGAGGCTGAGGCAAGAGAATCGCTTAAGCCCAAGAGTTTGAGGTTGCTGTGAGCTGTGATGCACTCTACTGAGGGCAACATAGTAAGACTCTGTCTCTAAATAAATAAATAAATAGGTAAATGATATGAAAGTGACTGGATCTTTTGGGGCTATAGACTTTACAACTGAAGAAATCTATGAAGCTCTTCCACCTCTGCTTCATGCAATATAGTGTATAAACCCCTCCATTCAAAAGTTTACCTAAAATTTATTGTCTTGCATTTGAAATTTATTTCCCCTACAAAATGAAAATTCTAAAATGATATTTCAAAACTTAAGCGTTGTTCATTACCTTCCTCTACAACTTATAGGCATTTCAATTAAAAATAGAACTAAGTTCAACTGGTATACAGTTTAATTCTGATCTTAGTAACTTTCAGTGTGCAGACTGCCATTTGTAGGTATGAATAGTAATTTGAATTACTAGTGGTCTTTCACACGACAATACATATATTACTGACAAGTAATTAATTTTGACCATTTTTCTTACATGATAGCAGACTGCAGAAAATCCAGACTCCGACTGACAAAAGTATGCATTAACAAACAGGAACAGGGAATTCTCATGGTCACCTCTCCAGATAAGTATGGCTTATTTCGAGGAAAGCCAGAATTCACTAAGACATTTCTTTGAAATCATGTCAAATCTTTTCTTTTGTCTTCGAGGCTGACATCATCTTTGGCAAGATACACCTTATTGATGTTGTCTACGCTAGACAAGAAATGAATAAGAAATCCACATTTCAGTTCTGAGGTTGTCTCAGCTAAAGTCATCTTCACAAGAGAACTTCGGGTTCCCCAGGTGTTTTCAAATTCCTGCCTGCAGTGAGTCTGATGTATAAACTCTGGATTCATTCTGCAGAAATATTTCCAGCGTTGGGAAGTTCACATGTTGTCTGTCTCCCACTTCCTTCTCTAGAGTATCCCCTTACATAAACAAACTTCTAAATGTTTCTGAAGACTCCACACTATTGCCATAAATCCAAGGGACAAATATGCTCTGAAAAAGCTATGTCAAGTGAACTCTCAAGTATTATCTTAACGGGTACTTCAAGTATTATCTTAACAGGTACTTCTGTTAATTGTGGTACTCCTTAATAGAAAAAGAAAATGACTTAAAGTAATTTACTGTGCAGGTTGGGGGGAAAGTATAGCTGACAGAATGGATGGAAAAGCAAGACAACCTGTCATTCAGACTTTCATTATGGTAGGAGACCCTAAGACAGTGGTTCTCAACCTGTGGGTCATGACCCACAGGAACCGTCTTAAGGGATTGAGGCATTAGGAAGGTTGAGAACCGCCACCCTAAAAGAAACACGTGCTTTGTTTTACATTCTTGATGTATTCTGCTAATGCTAGCTCTTAAGTTATCAAACATTGATGGTAAATCATCTGATAAAAACCTGGCTTCCAGAGTGAAGCTAAAGTTTTGGCTTTTACCTCCCCTACTCAAATGTGAGGCAGCTCTAGTGTGCTAATTGCCCACAGGTTGCACATAGGAAATCCCATTTTACGTTGGCACAGGGCAGAGAATGTTACTATTCTGGGGTAGATAGTTCACAGCAGGAGTTATTTTGGAGGTACTTAAATGTTCAGGCTTTTCCCATTTCTGTTCTTTTTCCAACACAATCCAATTTTATCTCTAGTCTTGTGTCTTTGCCGATGTGAATTTTTTACTTTTTATTTTAGTCAACAAAGAAACATATATGTTGCATTCAAGGTGATGTTTTAAAATGTAGGTACATTGTGGAATGGCTAAATTGAACGATTAACATATGTGTAAGCTTTACCTCACATAGTTATTTCTTGTGTTGAGAACACTTAAAATCCCCTCTCAGCAATTCTCAAGAATATATGTTGTTATTAACTATAGTCATTCTATCACAAAATGTATCTCTTGAACTTATTTCTTCTAAGTGAAATTTTATATCCTTTGATCAACACCTCCCAACTCTCCGCCCTCCCATCTTCACCAGTTCCTGGTAACCCTTTTTCTTTTCTTTTTTTTTTTTTTTTTGCAGTTTTAGGCTAGGGCTGGGTTTGAACCTGGCACTTCCAGCATATGGGGCCGGTGCTCTACTCCTTTGAGACACAGGCACCGCCCCTGGTAACCCTTTTTCTATGGTCTACTTCTATGAGTTTAAATTGTATAGATTTCACATATGTGAAAGCATGTAGCATTTGTCTTTCTGTGCCTGGTTTATTTCACTTAACATAATATGTTCTAGGTTCATTTATGATAATACAAATGACAGAATTTCCTTCTTCGTGGCTGAATAGTATTCAGTTGTGCATACACATCACATTTCCTTTACCTATTTATTTGTTGATGGACAATTAAGCTGATTCATATCTTGTCTATTGTGAATAAATCCTGTAATGAACATGGAAGTAGAGAAATATTTGACATACTATTTTCATTTCCTTTGGACATATAACCAGGATTGTGATTACTGAATAATATGGCAGCTCTAGATTTACTGTTTTGAGAAATTTCCATACTGTTTTTTGTAAGGGCTGTACTAATTTATAGTCTCACCGAAACTATGTTAAGAGTTCCTTTTTCTCCAATTCCTTTGGAATACTTTTTTTTTTCCTTTTTGATAATAGCCTGTGTTAGGTAATTCTTCATTGTGGTTTTAATTTACATTTCTCTGATTGTTGGTGATGTTGAGCTCTTTTTCATAAACCTGTTGGCCATTTGTATTTTTTCTTTTGAGAAATGTTTACTCAGATCTTTTGCCTATTTTAAAATCTGGTTGTTTTCTTACTGTTGAGTTAATTTCCTTTTATATTTTGAATATTAACCACTTATCAGGTGTATGATTTGCAAATACTAGGAGTGCCAAAAACAAATATACATTTAAAGAGATCTTGTCAGAAGTAAAATCATTCATTCCCCTGAAGTGTAAAAATTGCAGGTAAAAAGTGCATAACATGTCTTGACCAGCAACAGTACTTTCAATTCAACTATGAAAAGTAGTACATAGAAAACATCTCTGAAAATGTGTATGCATTTCCTTTGGCTCCCTGTGTGTTTGCTCCTATCCTATAGGTAGTTTCCCCTTCATGGTGGCTTTTGTTCTCTTGGCTGTTCAGAAGCTATATAATTTGAAGGAATCTCATTTGTCTAGTTTTGCTGTTGCTGCCTGTGCTTTTGATCAGATCCAAACATCATTGCCCAAACCAATGTCACAGCAATTTCTCCCTGTTTTCTTCTAGAAATGTTAGAGTTACAGGTCTCAATATATTTGACGTTAGCCCAATTTGAGTTGATTTTTGTATACGGTGTGAGCGGAGAGCCTAATTCCTTTCTTCTGCATTTGGATATCCTGTTGTCCCAGCCATCTATTGAAGACATTGTCTTTTCCCTATTGTGTATTCTTGGCATCTTTGTTGAAATAAACTGGCTACAAAGTTAAGATTTACTTCGGGGCACTTTACTCTCTTTCATGTGTCTATGTGTCTGTTTTTATGCCAGGACCTTGATGCTTTCACTACTAGACTTTAGTAGTATATTTTACTAGAAGTCAGGTAGTGTGATGTTTCTCGCTTTATTCTTTTTTTTTGCAGTTTTTGGCCGGGGCTGGGTTTGAACCCGCCACCTCTGGCATATGGGGCTAGCCCCCACTCCTTTGAGCCACAGGCGCCGCCGGGCTTTATTCTCTTTGCTGAAGATTGAGTAGGCCATTTAGAGCCCTTTCTGCTTCTGTATAAGTTTTAAGATTGTTTTATCTATTCCTTTGATAAAGATCACAGGGACTGCATTGAATCTGTAGATCACATTGGGTGATGCAGACATTTTTACAATATATATTCTTCTAATGCACTAATCCATAAGAAGAATGCATTCTTGTCTTCCATTCTTGTCTTCTCTAATTTCCTTAATTAATGTTAATATTTTCAGTATATATTGTTCTTTTACCTCCTTATATTTATTCATAAGTGTTTTACTAGTTTAGCTATTAAAATGAGATTGTTTTCTTTATCTCTTTTTCAGATGGTTCATTATTATTATATAGAAAAACTACCGATTTTTGTATGTTAATGTTGCATCTTGCAATCTTGCTGAATTTGTTTATTGGTTCTAATTTTTTTTTTTTTTGGTAGACTCTTTAGGATTTTCTATACTATGTTGACTAGAATTGACAAGAATGGACACAATAGTCTTACTTTTAGTCACAGAGAAAAAACCTTTCAACTTTTCCCTATTGATAAAGTCGTTATGAGTTTGTCCCCTGTGACCTTGATACCATTGTTATCTTCAGCATGAGGCAGAGAATTGGTCTATTAGAGTTCTCAATAACATAGTAGTTTTAAAGTCAGCATTTTTAGAATATTATCTACAGGAAGACATTTTTTTCTTATTTTAAAATGTTGTCTTTCTGCTTTCATACCACTGTCTTTGGTATCTCTTCTTTTCTTAATACCTTATTAAAAGTCACAAAATATAGTTTAAAATATTTCACTATTTTTACCTAATCCCTTCCCCCAACCTCCTGACACAGTAGACTTCAATCTGGCTTTTAAATCACAAGATGGAGTATTTTAACTCATTGCTTCAATAGTAGGCAACAAAATTTAATTGCCAGCTTTGCTTAGAGAGATTACTGAGAACATAGCATGCCTTTATTTTTTCTTAAAAAGTAATCAGGTTATTTTGAATTAATTCCTGAAATTTAAGAACATCTACATAGTAAAAATGAACATGAAGATTTATTCAAAGGAGTATCTACTTTCTGTGATCTGAGGGTGAAAAGTGGTAGAGTGGAAGAAGGTGTGGGGTTAATTTCTAGTTGTATCTATTAGCTTTTTGTTTTGTTTTGCTTTGTTTTTGAGACAGTGTCACTCTGTTGCCACAGGCCAGAGTGCCCTGATTTCAGCCTACCTCACAGCATCACAGCAACCTCAAACTCCTGGGCTCAAGTGAGTTCCTCCTGCCTCAGCCTCTATTAACTGGTACTATAGCCACCAGCTAAAATACCTGGCTCATTTTTCTATTTTAAGTAGAGATGGGGTCTCACACTTGCTCAGACCAGTCTCTAACTTCTGAACTTAAATGAGCCTCCCACTTTGGCCTCCCAGAGTGCTAGTATTACACACTGTGCCTGGCCTGGATTTTTCTTATTCAGTCTTTTTCGTGCATTTCCTTACTTAGAAATGGCTTAACCCAATAAAACGATGTCCTTAAAAACACCTTTCTAAAATCTGTGGGACTGTATAATATGTGCAAGCAAGCTATTTCTGTTTCTCTATAGCCATCTGGTGATTGGAGAATGCTCAATAGCAGGAGATTCTTACTAAATCTCTATACAGGGGAGATGGTCCAAGTGTCTCAGGCTAGAAAAATGAGAAAAATGAGTCAAAATGAGCCTAACAACCTAATAATTTTTATTTTACCTCACACAAATTGCCCTATTAGTTGTGTTTCTCTTTCTACCTTCTTCCTTTGTTTCTAAAATTACTATTTTATGTAAAAGGGGATTATTTCCCCCCAACTTCCTTTTGTATCTTCAAATCAGACTGAGTAGTTCAACAATTCACTTAAATTCTGAGACATATCCATGTAAGTATTGGTAAATCTTGATGCAAGAGTTTTGATCTTCTCCTAAGCTTGCTTTGGTTTGAATTATAGTTCCTTTGGTAATGGCATGACTCTCAAAGTGTTACGTATTTCTTAAAATGATGGCAATATATTTAGAGCTGGAAGAATTTACTAGATGTAGAGAAGCATCTCCACTGAAAGAAACAGATTCCTGAAAAAAGTAAAAATTTACATATGGCCGCCTGTTTCTCTGCAAGTACAACGTATGCCCAGGGAACACATACTGGGCAGGTATTTTTCACAAGAGGCAGCTGCTACTTTCCAATTCCTGCTACCTTTTTTTTTTTTTTAAACATGGACCAACCTCATTGTTGGAACAATTAATTATGTAAGCACTTCTTCATGGGTTTGAGGAGAGGGAAAAATCATTCTGCCAGAATTTCTAATTTCACCCACCTAATGAAGGATTAGTTTTGACATTTGCCTTATTATCTGCCTTGTTAGTCTATATTTAGTCAGTTAGAGCTATTCCTGTATATAAAAGCAAAGGCAAGTTGATGGGCCACAAAACATTTATATAATAGATATACTCTCAAATTTTAATCTATGTGAAGAATCCATTTTCATTTCTATTGAGAATGCTTTTCTGTTGATGTCTGTCAGAACTTTTTAACTGACCAAGTAAAACATGACATGAGGCAGATTAAAATTTAAGGGGTAAAGTATACAACATCATAAGAAATCAAAGCTAGAGCTACATTGTGTTTACTTGGAATATTAAATAATTTTTTTCTGGTACAAAACTAGAAAATATAGTAAAATCAGGGGTAAAAAAGTATAGTGAAATCAGGAGTGCAAACAATCCCTTTGGTGTGATAATTATTTCTTATATTAAGTATTCAGCAATTTTCTGTTTTTTAGTCAATATTTGTCTCAGAACCCTTTCAAGCTGGGGGAGGGGGAAACCCAGTCTATTTACTCAATCTCCTTTTCAAAATGGGTAACTCAAGGACCAGAGAGAATAATAAAACAATTGCCCAACCTCATTGTGTCTTTGGTTAATCTAGGTTGTTGTCATTATAAACTATGGCAATGTTTAAAAAAATCTAAATATTCATTCCTAAAACTGAAATTGTTAAGAGTATCTGAATCATCTGTCTTGGTGGTAACTGTCAAACTTTGCATTGAAAAATTCAAAGCCAGAACTTGAGCAGGATATTAAATATAAGTATTCTGTTTGCAAGCACTGTAAAAAAAGTAAGAAAAGAAAGAAATTAAAAGCCCTAAGGCAAATATATTGTGCTGACATTTGAAACCCTTACAATAGATTTTATTTATTATGCTTTTTAAAAACAAAGAACTAGAAATACGCATTCCATTTTGCAAGGTGAGATATATTCTCTCTCTGACAATAAAAATGTAAAAATAAGGTATTTTATGTATTGAAATCCCAATGAATTTGAAATTTGCAAATGATCTCTTTCAGAGGATCTCAGGACAATAGTTTAAAAACCTCTGGTGACTATATAGTGATTCATATCCAGAAAGTGCTTGAAAATTGTTAAACACTGATGGTTTGTAATACAAGTTGAAATAGTCCATATTGAAATGACCTCTGGTGAATTGGACTGGCGCTGAAAAAACTGTTTTGCCAGGGATCATGTTAAGTGAGTGCTAGCAAGCAGGGAGACAGGTGTTTCCTGTTCTCAACCACATGGCATAACCATATAGATTAGCTGCAGGGCATCTAGCCAGAAGAATTAAAAAAAAAAAAAAAAAAGAGCCTAGCTCAATTTACCACTGCTCATGTGGAAGTTGGTTTAGTTTTAAATTATCTTCTAAATAATTAAAAATGTATAATTAACTCTTAAACTCTTTTTTCATTCCTAACATACCAATATTACACAATATCTCAGAATCATAAATGCTAAATAACAGGATGGACTGTCAGGTTGTTTCACTGAAATTTCCCACTAATGCAGGTATTTGATTACTGCCCTGGGAGATGGGCCACCATCCTCTGCTTGGACACTTACATGTTGGAAAAAGAAAGGGAAAGAACTGAAAGACCCCTGAGACAGGCAAATCCATTTTTAGAAACCTCTGGGATTTCTTTACTGATAACTGTTCAGATATTTAAACTAAAATTAAAATATTAAGTGGCACATTTAGAAAGTAGGAAAATATCATACTTGCATATTCTGCCTCTTTATTTGCTCATTATGAAAGCAAGTTTGGATTAGTAAACAATGCTGCTTTTTTTATTCCTCCGAGTATTTTTTGGTCTAAAGGAATACCAAATCGGGGGCAGGGAACAACACCCGTAATGACTTGTAATGATTTAGTAGCATTGGTAGCTCTGAATCTCTGGACCTCAGTCACAAATACAAGCTGGAAAGTCAGGTATGGCCAGGCACTTAAAGAAAATTTCCAGACTCGATATCACTGCTCTGCCATATACTATGATAAATCTGGTAAAGCATCTGATTAGGTACAAGAGAAGAGCGTAATGCAGGAAGTAAACTTAGTCATGTGTCACCCCCTTGCATAATGAAGAGAGGAGTCTTGAGATGTTTCAGAGGACAGAATGATAGAAGGAATTCTTAAAATATTCACTTGGGGGTAAAGTTTGTGCAGAAGTGATGAACTCTCAAAACAATAGGTTTTTTTCCCATACTTTCTCCCTATAAAAACTAAATAATCATAGCACTTGGAGCTGTGAGGACTCTTAATATCTAGGGCTTATGCATAAATCTATGTTAGCTAAGGGACAGCACAGGCCAGGGTGCTAAGTTTGGGAGGCAAAGGCCCATACGTCAAATCCCAGCACCACCACTTCATCCCTGTAACTCTGGACAACTTATTCTACTTTTCTGTCTCAGTTTCTTCTTTTATAAAGTAAAGATGATTATCCCTAATATAAAGGGCTGAGGTAATGATTAAATAAATAAACATAGTTTCATTTGGTAAGTATATTATTATTTCTATTATTTAAAAAATATTTTTAAGGGCGGCACCTATGGCTCAGTGAGTAGGGCACCAGCCCCATATACCAAGGATGGCGGGTTCAAACCCGGCTCCTGCCAAACTGCAACAACAACAAGAAAATAGCCGGGCATTGTGGGGGGTGCCTGTAGTCCCAGCTATTCAGGAGGCTCAGGCAAGAGACTTGCTTACACTCAAGATTTTGAGGTTGCTGTGAGCTGTGACGCCCCAGCACTCCACTGAGGAGGGTGACAAAGTGAGACTCTGTCTATAAATATATATATATATTTTATATATATGTATATATATTCTTAAGTGCCATTAAGGCTGTTCAGTGGTGTTTGTTTGGTTTGCTTTTTCTCATTTGTAAAGGCGTACACATTGCCAACTCTACGCTTCTTTTTTTGTAACCCTGTCTATGAAACCTCAAAGAAAGAGGATTTTTTCATGAAAGAGACAGAATGTTTTTTCCCCCTACTGAGTCCTCAGCGTCGTGGAGCCTAGCAGTTATGTGCCAAGGATCTGCCCACACAGGTAGAGATTTCCTGGGCTGCCGCCTGAAGCCCAAAGACAGCATGTGGAGGCTGGGACTTCCTTAGCTCTGGACAGATGTGAGCATACTTTGGCCAAAAGGAAGGGGAATAAGAAAGGGAGAGATTTTTTAGAGCGGTGCTTTACTAGTATCTTTCAAAATGGGGGGAAAAAACCCCAAAAGATTATACCTCCAGGTTAAAAAAGCACAACTAAACCACAGTTATGTAATTTTGAAAGATTGCTAAATCAGTATTGGCCTTATTTTTAAAACATTAGACTTCAAAGAAATCACCAAAGATCTTCTTCTGACCTCATACTACACATATTCTATTAAAAACACGATTTGTAAAACATATTTCAAATGGTTATTCTCAGGAGACGATGCCTCAGTAAAGACCAGACACATGGACTATTTCAACTGTGCGTGGCTCTTCTTCATGTTTCCCCTCTATTTCTTCCCATATAGGACAAGACTTCTAGATGAATAAAGATACGGTGTGTGTATTTTCCAGGACAGAATTATCTTCGGGCTGTGATCAAGCATGAGAAATTTCCATCCTGGGGAAAAACATGTGAAGGTTACAAAATGAATGTAAGTTCATGGGTAACATTACTTTCATATTGTAAGCATGCTGTAATTCAAATATATTTTTTCTGAAAAATACTTAGGAATTCCTAAATTATGTATTTTCTAGTGATATTAACAATCTTCTTAAAATTTTAGCAGGGCAGAGATATCAGAAGATTTCTCGTCCAGTGGTTGCATCCTACGGATAAGTAAACAAATTGTTTTAGGAAGGAAGTGCATTCTAACTCTGTGATTAAAAATGGTTTTCTGTTTGCGTGCCAATTCTAGCCCTTTACTAGTGTCTGTGTACCAGTTTCCACTGAGAAAGACTGAAAGGTTAAATTCAGACCACCTAGAATGAGTGTGCGGATCAGTTAGCCTCTGCCACAGACACATGATCAGGAAAGAGAAAACAAGAACGTCCCATAGTTGGTGAGAGCTGCCGACTGGGAAGATCCTATAAGGTCAGCAAGAGCTGGCAGTCGACCACGGTGCTACTCCTTTCAATTAAGTTTAGCTTCATTTCTTAATATTGCTACATCTCAATTTTCTCCTTGGTAAATCAGGTATGAATTGCTTATTGGGAAAGTACTTATGGATTCACCCAGGGCTTTTTCTACAGTACTAAATTTACTTTGCACAAGCAGGGATGCTGTGTTTTACATCAGCTGACCTCTCTTTCAAGCTGGTGTGAGTAGCCTGGGACTATGATAGTGAAAAGGATGCTCAAAAGAGTCTGTGGAAATCGGATACACACAAGCACACCAAGAATTTGAAGAACACTGGGGGAAAGTCACGTGGGAGAAAACCTGAGAAATATCACTGCCCATGGCTTTGAGTAGCACATGGGCAAGCTTATGAAAGTTTGCTGTGAACCACTCGGAAAAATTCCTAACGAAAATCATGGCTGTAAATTATCACACGAAATTGAAAGAGTCTTATCATAAAAGTCAAGTCTGTGGAGATTTCCCCGAGGCCAGGTGGAGAATTCATGGTCATATCCACCCTATTAGAGACCAAGGAGAATATATTTTGTGCGGGATAAACAGTGTTTCTGCAAGGCTAGCAAGTTGGTGTCCCTGAGGGAGCAAAGCTATAGGTAAGCCAACTCCAAGATGAGAGTTCCAGCTGGTACTTCCCTGGACAGTTCTGACCAGGCGGAACAGAATTGTGGCATCCACATGGAAACCCTTCTCTCTACAAAGACACACATAAAATAGGACAATACACACTGGAACTTCCTCCTTCTGCTGACCATGTATTTGAGGAAATATTTAGAACTAAGGAAAAGTAGAACAAAATGCTGGGGCCAAAATGAATACCATCTTTGTGGCTGTCTTTGGTAACACTGATATCTTCCACTTTAATAAATCTGGGGTTTTCAATAATAAAAATTATTTCAGCAATCAGTTTGTGCTTGATCATGTTTTCCTGTTTTGCCACGGAGGTATGAGACCTAACATTATCCAAAAAAGCTGTTGCATTGTTGTGAAAGTTGTGAAGATGGAGAATTCATAACATGACCAAAGGCAAAGGAAATATCTGTGGTGAAGACAGAAGAGGCCTAATTTCCTCTCGCCCTGGGGAGAGAGTGAACTGAGCCCAGGCCGCGATAATGCTCCTAGAACTGCTCAAGACCAAAAAGTTCCATAGGAAAGATGATTTTTGGAGCTGAAGAGAACATTTGAAACATTACAGTGTATTTTAAACACACTTGTTTAAAACACATTTGTTCTTGTTTGACTTGGCAGGTGAAATTGATATCATTATGTGTCACATGAGACTTTATTCTTACCTATATAAATATTTAAAAGTAATAATAATAAATACTTATTAAGTACCTATTCTATGCCAAGGCACTGAATTTCTTTCAACTGTTTTGATGATTAGGAATAATATAGTTGTGGCACATGAGAAGGTAACTCTTGAATATGTATAACTATTATTTTTTCCCACATCCATAGTTAGAAAGGAATGGAGTAAAACTTGACCCAAACCTATGACGCTTTCTCTATTAGGTTATGTTTGAATTGCTAGGTTTGAAAGCCAGTTGAAATATATTACAATCATAAATGCTAATGATATAATATTAAGTGACGGCATAGGCATAATGATGGTTCAGTCAATGACAGACCATGTATACAATGGCTCCCCTAAGATTTAAAAGGGAGCTAAACAATTCCTGTTGCCTAGCATTTACTATACAGTATTTTAATCACGATTTTAGACTGTCCTCCTTCTACTTACATATATTTATAAAAGTGAATTGCAAAACAGTCTTAGACAGATCCTTCAGAAGGTATTCCAGGAGAAGGCATCGTTGGCTCAGGGGCCCCTGCAGTCGGACGAGAGGTAGAGACCAAGGACGGATCCCACTGATCTGGACCCTGTGCAGGCCTCGGCCAGTGTGTGTGTTTGTGTCTTAGGTTTTAACAAAATAAATTTCAAAGTAAAAAAAAATGTAAATCGAAAAGAGTTCATAGCATTAAGATATAAGGAAAGACTATATTTTTATACAGCTATGTAAGGTTTGTGTTTTAAGTATCGTTATGAATGAGTCAAAAGTTAAAAAAATAAGCTTACAGCGTTATGGTAAGATAAGGTTAACTTATTAGCAAAGAAAGAAAAATACTTCTTCTTGAAGTTAATGTTGCCTAAGCGTTCTGTGTTTGTAAAGTAGTGTGCAGTTACAGGACTTCACATTCACTCACCACTCACTGACTGACCAGCACCAGTTCCAGGCCCGTCAGTTCCTTTCATGGTAAGTGCCCTCTGCAGGGATGCCATTCTTTATATTTTATACATCTCTACTGAACCTTTTCTAGGTTTAGGTATGATTAGCTACACAAATACTTACCTCTGTGTTACAGCTGTCTACTGTTCACTACAGCAACATGACGTACAGTTTTATAGCCTAGGAGCAATATAGCTTAGGTGTGTAGGAGGTACACTTTGTGACGTTCACACAACAGAACGGTCTAATGACATAAGTGACACACAACTGAAAGGTTCCCCCGATGGACAAATCACTTTAATGACTTTTGTTTTATTCTCATCACTGATTCTAATGCATTTTCCTCATTTTCCATTTGACTACGACCCATGAAATACATTCCTTTTTTATAATAAAAATCCAGACTTTCAGAAGTACTTGTCTTCATTAACTCATACCAGATTAAGCAGAAACTTCAATATTAGGAGAGAAGGAAACACACAAACGAACACCTGGAACTAATTTATGGTCTTCTCCTATTTTTAACATAGACTATTAACTAGTAAAACTTTTTAAATAGCTATTGCTTTTGTTACATCATGTACTATGGGATATATTAAACTATCAAAAGATGGCAATGGCTTTCCTCTTAAATACAATTTAGAGATACTCTCAGTTCTTTTGCCATGAACAGAAGAATGGGTTAGTGTGTATACAATTAGCCAGAAGAGCTTGCTGAGCCTGGGAGGATAATTAAAAAAAAAGATTTTAATTTTGTGCCTCATTCTCATATTTTTATAGTATCAATTGTTATCATGCAACTTACTTCAAATTAGAAAAAAAGCAATAAGATTAGGCAGGAGGTCTATTGGATATTCTTGAGGAAGACAGAATGCAAATTCTGCTTTGCTATTTCCATTACAGAGAATATTTTCCTACATAAAGTTATGGTATGCTTTGTTAAATATCGAAAACTGTCCCATATATGCTACTATTAATAAAGCATCAAACTCTATTTTCAAAATATCATATGTGAGATTCAAAAGAAAATTATATGCCATGTATTTCACTTACTTCAGTGAAATGTGTCATGGCGAAGCCCTGTTGATCATTGTAACTAACATTGTTCGTTTAATAGACTTTTTTTGAACGTTTTCTTAGCTGTTTTGTTTGGGATGTTTTTAATAGGTAAAAGCAAATATGAAGTGAAACAAAACGATAAAAATTTAACCTTCGTCACATATATGAAAGCTAGACATAAAGTTCTATTCCATCAAATATGTCATACATTTACTAATTAAAAATTTTTATTTATATCACAAATTAACATTAATTCAAATTAAAAATTGAAAGTATAGAAAAATATACAGAACAGAATGACATATTCCAAACCCCCATTTCAAAATATTCCATATTAACATTCTATTTCCTTTTGTTATTTTTCATCAGGGGAACTGCATTGTGCATATAACATTTTCACTTAATATTGTATCATTAGCATTCCTATCTTCCAAAAATTCTTTGAAAATGTATTATCCATTTTAAGTGCCTATAAGAAAATTTAGTCATTCCTTTAACATTAGATATAGAATTGAGTTGTAGGTCTTCTTTTTTCTTTATTTATCCATTTGCAACAAACATTTTCACACATACAATTTACATATCTATAAAATACATATATTATTATTGATATATATGCAACATAAATCAATAATACATATATTATTGATAATTCCCTTAGAATAAAATTCTAAAAGTAAAATTGCAACATATGTAATACAAAGATAAGAACATTTCTAAGGCTTTTGACACCTGGGTTAGTGTGTATACAATTAGCCAGAAGAGCTTGCTGAGCCTGGGAGGATAATTAAAAAAAAAAAAGATTTTGTGCGGTCAACTACTATCATGCAAATGTGCTTTAACTCTATTTTCTTCAGCCTTTTTTCTTATTTTTTATATCTAAACCCTAATCAAATATAGATTTTTTTTGTTATGTTTCGTTACTATTGTTATTTTGTATGGAATGAGAGTCTCAACTTTATATTTTCCTAAACTCCCACACAGTATGATTCATTTTAAAATACACCTTGAAGAAAGATATTAATGTGATATACACTTAAATATGGGAATTTTGAATAGTCGATAGTGTCTATGTGTATTTTTTATAATAGTATTGAAAAAGTTCTAGTTCATTTTTTTTTTCTTAATTTATTAAAAGAAGAATGTCAAGTTTATGTTAGGAAATCTTCCAGGGATTGTAAGACATGGTACAGAATGGATTAATTTGTGGGTTGAAATTTTAATGCAATCTATTAAATTCTATATAAAATTTGTAATTCAAAGCTCTTCCTGAGACATTTTGTAGATCACCACTAATTTCTTATTAAAGCTTATAAAAATGGAAGACAACATTTACTGAAATATTTGAATTTAAAGAATCAAACCTTGAGCCTGGTCTTGATGCAGGAACGACAGAGATTCTGCCTCCTCCTTTGATTTTTCCACGTCGGCCTGTCATCTGTTTTCCTGTCTTCTAGTAACAACTTTCACTCACTACAACACTAAACGTGTGTACACTACTAAACTAATACTACACCTTGGTGGCTTTGCTATTGATATAAATACAAAAGTTCTTGAAAAAAATCCCACAACCCATGTAATTAGTATTAAATTATAGCAAGAACATGAGGGCATCTAGTGTATAATTTCCTAATTCTCCAAGAAACAATTTTTTTATTGTCTAACTATTTGATCAGTTAAGTAACCTTATTCTTGGCCAGGGTCAGATTCGAACCCACACCCTTGGTACATGGGGCCGGTGCCCTACTCACTGAGCCACAGGTGCAGCCCTACATAACCTTATTCTTAAAGATATACTCTCAAAAGAATCCTTATGCCCTGTAAAATCTTGAAGTCATAAAGGAAATTATTTATTGGAAAAAACTCTCATTAAACTTTTACAGATTAAATTTGGGCAATTCATTTTAGTTCTATTCCAAAATGCATGAATTTTTCTTACCTTTGTAGTTCCAGATAATTTTACCATCAACATTATCGCTGAGGAGTTAGGCTTTATACTAATTTTTACTGTAATGGTAATTAACTCATCATATTGCCACTAGAATTAACAGGGTACTTTAATAGTCTCAATAAACTATATTCTTAAAAGAATTATAACAATGATACTTTTCTTTATTTGATTAAAGTTAACTTAATTGTAGAAAATTATTCAAAGAGAATCTGCTTCAATTCTGTCACTATTTAACATGAAACTTTTATCCAATGATAACCCCTCAATGTAAGTGAACTTGATATTGAAAAGAATAATGATAATAATGCTATAAGTTATTGAGAGGCCATTATGTGCAAAATTCCTCACAATTAAATTTAACAAAAATTTTGTATGTTTCTTATTAGTAACCCATTTCTCATATTAGGAAAACAAGTATAAAACAATTAAGTAATTTGCCCTAAATCCAAAGTGTATACATAGCAGAATCAACATTTAACATCCAGATTTGAATGACTCAAAACTCCCGCTCTTTTCTACAGTGATACATCATCTTTACTTGGTAAAAAAGGATCCAGGCAGCAGGGAATCGGGAGTTGGTTCAAGTAATATTTTTGTGCCATTAGTGCTTGATATGAAGATTATCAAACACATCTTTTGTTTATGAAGTTAATTCATTGGATTAGCCACAAAGTCACTTTATATTTCTGTGAGACTCTAAATTCAAAGCACCAACCAATTCTTGGATATGAAACTGCAGAACAGGTGAGCCACAAGGCTAGTAGCCTCACTTTCTAACTAGAATATCATTTATTGGGCCAAAATTAGTCTTCCTACAAAATAATCCTTATATAACCCTAGCTCTGTGTTTCTTTTTCTCACTTGTTTATAAGAAGAAAATTTTTCCTTTTCTTTTGACAACATACCTCCTGTTTTATACTGTTAAAGTCCTATGATACTGTAATATATAAAACAACTTTAGTAAAGATTATGACTCGGGCTTAGAAGCATTTCTGACCTCTATGTGGTTGCCTTCTTATGAATAGTTAGAAGCTTGCAGTCATCCAAAAAGTGTCAAAATGAAACTGCCATTATATTTCCAATTTGAAGACAAAATTTTAACTTACATATGTATCTATGTATGGTTTACTAGTCTTAACAAAGCCTTAATATTTAGTCAAGGTTAAATTGCTTTAAATTAGTAAACAGTTTTTGCCTACTTCTTTTGTTACTTTTAAATAGTTCAATGATACATTCTATACTATTAAGAATAGAGTGTGAATGCTTACATTCATAAGCAATTGAACATTTGCTTACAACAAATAAGTGAGCAAGGAGACGATTATGTTGATCAGTTAGATGTAAGCATTCCCCATTGTGTATCAAATCAGCACATTGTACCCCATCAATGCATTAATGTACACAGTTATGATTTAATAAAGAATTTTTAAAAAGAAAAAAATAAATAGTTCTGTATTTCTTGCTTAATTAAAAAATAAACATAAAAAATATTTATAATAAACCAAAAATGTATTTTAATCTATAAAGTTCTCTTCCCTCCTAGATCTCTCAGCACCCAGTCCTATTGGCATCTCATGATCTAAGCTACTTTTCATTTGTTCGTTTAATATATTGAGGTAAATTCCATGTAACAATTTATCTCCATTTTTAAACAGCTTCATAAAAATATCAAAGGATTTAATTGCACTAGTTTTTTAATGGCCATTTACTTGTGAATACTCTTTATGGTAGAACTGTTAGTTGCAAAGACAGAAATCCAATTTGTAATGTCTTAATCAGTAACAAGCAACATATTAGAAATATGTTGTGTTAATGAGGAAGACGGGAGATATGAGCACCAAATCCCAGAAAAGGTAACTCCAAAGTCAGAGCAGTTGCAACTACACAACAAATGTCTGTAGGATTTTGTATTTCACAAATCCTACTTCTCTCTGTGAGTCATACTTACTATTTTTGACAGCAGATGGGCTTCTCCACGTGGTGGGTAAAATAGCCATCTGCAGCTCCGTGCCCCAAATTTCCAGCCTCTAAAGTTAAAGAGAAAAGAGATCACCTTTTCTGTTTAAAAATCCTTCCGAAAGATTCTTCCTGGGCCACATGGAGGTACTTGCCAAAACTTGAATCACCAACGCTGAGGAAATAAAATATCACTATTGACCCAGCTGGGGCCCCTATTATGTTCCTAGTGCCTGCAAAGGTCACCTCTCAAAAAAATAGCTACAAAGTAAATATCCTACAGACAACTTTGTTAAAACATAAACATTGGGGAAAAAATGTTCAAGTAAACATCCTGTGTTTGTAATCCACAACTGTTTTTGTTGTAATTTTAAAATATAACATAAAAATCTTCATTATATATTTGAATATCATTTTGATAAGATTACCAAATCTTAATCATCATCACCAAATCTACTATTTACTACTACTTTTGTTATTTGAGACTAATTAAAAGACTAGATGCCCAAGTCTATTGCAAGTATGACAACTGAAGTCAGCTATTTAATTGGTTTAAAGCACTGAATAAACTGTTGTAGAAATTGGTAACAGTTTGAAATTTAGTCTTTTCTTTCTTCCTCCTAGAAATATTTATTAAATATTTATTAAGCGTGATGCCCTGGTCTAGATGCTAGAAATTTAGCTGTTTATAAAACAAATCCCTCCCATCTCTGAGTTTACATTATAATTATAGGAGTTAATAAACACATAAATATGCAAGTCAATATCAGATATAAAAAATGCTATTAAAAAAACACAGATATCAGAGTAAGGTCAGACAGTGATAATAAGTACAAAGAAATGCAATTTGAAATAGGATGCTTAGGGGAGCTAGCTATCTTAATTGTTGGTGTTTGAGAAAGACCTTAAGGAAAGATGGCATTATGCAAATAATTGAGGTCCAAGAGAGTTATAGGTATAAAGTCTCTAAGTGGGATTTAACACTCACTTTAAGACTGTAAGATTCCTAGGGAGGTTTAAGTAGGTCTGAAAGTGATATGATATGAGTTGAAGAAAGCGATAGAGGTATAAATGATGGGTGATATAAGAAGTTAAAAATAAATCTGATTTTTGTTTTAAATCATTTCTTTGCCTCTATGAGGAAACTAACGTGCTGGGATAGCAGGTTCACAGAATGAAGTGGAGATATTTCAACCATTGTAATAGTTAATTTTGCCCATTCTTTTTGCACAAGCAACTTTTCTTGGTGACTACAAATAAAACAAATGCTCTTGTGGAGGAATAAACATCATGCTTACAAAGACAGTCACCAGTTCTTTTTTTTTTTTTTTTGAGACAGAGCCTCAAGCTGTCACCCTGGAAAGAGTGCAGAGGCATCCCAGCTCAGAGCAACCTCCAATTCCTGGGCTCAAGCGAGTCTCCTGCCTCCGCCTCCCAAGTAGCTGGGACCACAGGCACCCGCCACAATGCCCGGCCATTGTTTTGGTTGCAGCTGTCATTGTCGTTCGGCGGGCCGGCCTGGATTCGAACCCGCCAGCTCAGGTGTACTTGGCTGGAGCCTTAGTCCGTTGAGCCACAGGCGCCGAACCCAGTCACCAGTTCTTAATACCTCAAAGGAAACACTGAGAACAAGACATTCATTCTCCTGGCAGCCTAGAGAAATCTTGTAACTTGGAGGCAAGCCCCAAGTAGCTCAGTATTCCAGAATGAGATAAGATTGGTTACTTGATAGTAAGCAGGGTTTTTCAGAAGGAGCATCTAAAGCAACCTCTTAAAAGATTGCAGGATCTACAGAGGCTTATTGAAGAAAGCTACGTTTCAGTTAGAAAGTGGTGGAGAAAGTGTGCAAAGACTGGAAGCAATGAGTGGGTGGTAAATTCAAGAACTGTTCAACAAGGTCAGCATGGCCGACGCAGAGAGCAAAATGAGACTTGCTTTGGCTTTTTTTTTTTGTTTTTTATTGTTGGGTTTAGAGTCTTGAAAGAGATTTAGAGATTTAGAGTGGTAGGGGCAGATGGGGAACAAGGAAGCAGAGGCAAGATAAAGGTCCTTGAAGTTCTACAAAGCACCTTAGATATGATCCTTGGGGTCAAGGGAAGCCCTGAGGCATTTTATGCAAACTAATGGATCGGATTAACATATCTGACACCTTTGCAATATTGAGAATCACTCAGAGCAATTCAAGTCTGGATGTACAAAACCTACAGTAAAGGTTGTTGAAATACAGATGATAGCAAATATGAAAAGAGAAGCATACATTGAAGGGACACTTAAAAGATATGAATAGGACTGAATGGCAAGGAATGAAGTTAGGAAGGCTTGAGCATAACAGTTTCTGATATTAGATTCCACTAATTTGGACAGAAGTGCTGCTACTTATGCAAAATTATCAGGTATATTTTAATATACCTGATTAAAAACTCATTTATAGCTTTAAAATACTGCTCATGGAAACAAATTATAGCCAAATGGTAATTCTAATTGTTTATTCATTTCTATATGCTTTCTTCATTTTTCTAGGTTAGCAAGATGTCATTATATATTCAGTTCTATTATTTATGAAACTGTATGTGCTGACGCCATTATAAGTACTGATAACTGCATTTTTAAGTAAATATCAGTTAAGTGATAAGGAACTATCATTTGATTTTCAGATAGTATTTGTTCAGCAGATCCAAGCACAGTTAGTCTATTAGCTTTATATCTAGACAGACACAAATGTATGGTAAAAGAAAACTTACTTTTTAATAGGTAAATTTTCATAATCTGAGTCATGATAGATATAACATATGTACAAATTAATTAGGTGTGCTCCCGTGGAGTTATGTAAGAATTTCACAAATAGGTTATCAGTAAAAATGCATTGAAATACTGAAGTCCTAAAAAAAATTACACTTCTGTGATGGTGGGAATAGCAATTTTTACTCTTATTTCAGGCACTTCGATACATAGTTTCCTTATGTGTTCTCTTTCCTTGTCACTTCTACATTTGAAATTAAAGATCTGTATTTAAAAAGTTAGTTTTTCAGTTGCCAGTCATTAAATATTTCTCTAAAGGAATACTATCCAGAGGGCAATGTATGTTACAAAGTCTGAGTAAGAGGTATTAAAGGCAAGATAATCTGACTTTATAATTTTGCCTGATGAATCCATGTATAGAAACGGAGAGTGCTTATTTAATCGTGTTTAACTTACCTAAATTACCTCTACATAAATATTTAATAAAGTTCTCTTTGTAAGTTCAATGAACTTTTTAGATAAGAACATAGAACACTTTAAATGATATTAATGATTCACGGATATGTTTCAATTTTATCTTATGCAAATTATAGAGCCATTTACACCAATACTTTCAAATTTTTAAAAATAGACATCAGATTCTGATTACTGTAAACTGAAACACTTCTAAGAAAACAATGTGTTTAAGTTATGAAATATTTGAAAACTTACATCTGTTCCTGTGAGACACATCATGGCTTTGACGTCAGTGACTCAACCACACATATTATTGCATTTTGAATTTTTTTTAAAACGTACTCTTGATGGTATGTTTTATGATCTTCAGGGTCATAGCAAAAATTCTTCTATCAGTTTTTTTTTGTTTGTTTTTTTGATGAAGGATTCCAAAGAATTAACACCCTGTCAAATAATTCGTTTTAGTTTTTATGGTTTCTTACACTGTGTTATGAAAATAAAGTATAAAAACCTTGTGTACTTTTACAATGAGTAAATTAAGTTGTGAAAATGTCAAATAGTTTGCTATTAAAAGGATCTTCATACAATAATAAAACAACACATAACACATTCACACTGTAAGTCCTCATTGAATAATGTGTTATGTATAGGGTCTTAGGAACTGTAACTTTAAGCTAAGTGATGTACAACAAAGCCAATTTTATCATAGGCTAATTGATTATAAATAAGAGTTTGGTTCCTAGGGCACAAAAACATCACCAAACTTTTAAATAAAGACCAATACACTTCTAATATTATACAATGAAATACATGTGAGCTATACATCCACTTAAAACAGATTAACTAGTTCGATATAAGCATTCCAAATTGTATATAAAATCAGCACATTGTACCCCATAAATACATTAATGTATACATGATCTATGTGTTTATGACTTAATAAAAAAATAAAACAGTAAGATAATATTTACCTAATTGTACCAATTCACAGTCACGGGTGATTGGAAAGTATCCTGGCAGCTCATATTTTAGTCCAGAGCAACCAGTCTGATCCTGCTGATCCATTATAAGGGTAAAATGTATATAATGTGCCTAATTAATGCTAGCAAACAAAACTCTTCCATCTTTCTGGGTAAAGGTCAGCTACTTCTATTTATTTTTGTTGATGAGAATTGAAAAGAAAGTGATTTCTTGTTCAAAAACTGTATGTCAGGTACCAAGGATGATTTGCTCCAATTATATCAGGAAGAGCTGGAATTAGAGCAGAATATGTTTAAGAAAAAAAAAAGTATTATTTATGATCCATCTCATTTTCTAATGCTTAAAGAGACAAATTAAGCAATGATAAGAGAGGAATTACAAATCCTACATTTTTCAATACTTTAATGATAGTGATAATCTTTATAATTCTCCCAGAAATGTAGAGTTGCCTTGAATGCACTATTTTGAATGGAGAGCCACATTTATAGGGCTTTAACTAGAATTTTTTTATTATACTGTCCCTTTCTTCATGGTCAGATAATTAATGTGGTCCATTTTGCCAGTTACTAAGCATGTGCATTGTTACTGTGCATGATCAGTCTGCATACGACCACAGACTAAATCACTGGCTATGCCATCTCCCTTCAATAAGAATCCATTCCAATCAATGGCTATTAGTGCTATTTTCTATTTTGAGGAATTAACCTCAGGAAGGAGACAATGTCTATTTGACTTTCAATAAAAACATTCCTGAATTTCTTGCTCCCTCTGTCTAGAGAAGACTTGGAGACAAATTCATGGAATAACTTGTAGCCACATTGCAGAGTCATTTTTTCAAATATTCATGGCCACATGGTTTCTGATGGTTTAGGCCTACTTCTTGTGCATGTGGTTCCAAGGAGTCTATTATAAAAATTAAACTCTAAGATCTTAGTCCTTTTCATCATCTCTCACCGTTATTTGCTATATAGGACAGTCACCATAAGACAGTAAGAGCATTTACTAATACCCTGGAGAAAAGAGAGCTTTATTTTCTTGGGACGATAATAGGAGCTGGCAATTTGTGCCAATTAGATCCACTGCAACACCCTACAAGCCTTCACACACCTGCCTTTACCATCCTAGGAAGTGTTGCTGTTTCTACACCATTGATACTATATCTCTATCCACTTTAATTTTTATTCAGCTAATCAACTATATAAAGTGTTAACTCTACTCCCAGATGCTTGAACTGATGTTTTTAACTCATCCCGGATGAGTTTCCCTGAATTAAGTTAAAATCAGTTATATTTTATACTTTCTGGTCTAATATTCTTATAAATAAATTCCACCTCTGTTGCCTAAACTCCTAACAATGAAAATAGTGAAGATCCTTTGTGTTTAAGCAGTTCCATCCTTGGAGCAGATTTGGTACTTTTATATCTGGTCCATGTTGAGATATAAATCTCCCCGTAGGCCAAGAGGCAAGAAGGATTGGTGTGAATGACAACTAAGGGAATCTGTAACTCCTTGTTATTGAACTTACTCACAGGTTTTCATATGAGAGTAGGTACCTTTCTGGGATGATAGGATGGAGGAAGAGAAAGCCTTTTCTTCTAGAAAATGTAGAAAATGATTTGAGTTTCTGACTTCTGCCTTATCTGTGTCTGCCTAAATATCCCCATACTACAACTTGGGGTACAATTCCTACTGAGCTTAGGTCCTTCTCTTAGCAAAAGAGATTGAAGGTGCTAATATTTAATTAGAATTGCAATTCTTTATTCCTATTAACTAGGCCTTAGGCTGTATTTTCAACCATGTCTTCTCTGTAGCTAAGAAAGTTAACTCTTTCACAATTCCCTGAAAGCCTGTTGATTCTCACCCGTGATTTGAGTTTCAAATTTAAGGCTTTCAATGTGTCCCTCTTTTTCATCACACAGTTTTTACAATCAGCATTGTCACCATAGTGAAAAGAGCTTCACTATCCCAAGTTGCACTTACCTTTCATCAGTAAACCCAGGCCACTAGTGGTGATACTGTGAGCAAACCAAATACCAATGCAAGCCACAAATTAGCAGTGCCTCCTTTAATTTCAACAAGGAGATTTTTTTCATCCGTAATATATGACAACAATAGTTCCGCATCTAGTTTAAAGGGCCAAATTTGGCAAGAATCAGAAATTATCAGGCAGGAAAAGATGGATGACTAGAGACATCAGCTGCCATATGATTTCAGAAAGAAGGAAACATTTTAGATGGAAAAACAGATTAAAACAAAACAAAACAAAAAAACATAGGTTGTGTGTAATTCTGAGGGAAAGTGCCAGAATCTACAGGAAGAAGGCTATTCTTGAAAGGCATGGACCATGGCAAAAAGGGCAAGTGGGGGTTTTATTTCTCCTTCCCTCACATCTCTGGAAGTCAGTGGGCTCCAATCTGCTGGGCAGTCTTTCTCCCTTCACGTGTTCAAAAGCAGCTTCGGCTAGTGAGCTGGGAGCTTCTTGTGGACTAAGCACCAGGCCGCCAGCTCCCTTCCCATCACCACGGACTCAAGCCAAGATGTCAGATACCTTATTGCTTCTCAGCCACTATATACCTTTGTCCTGCCCTGGAAGCTTGAGCTCCTCAGTTTTTGTCTCATTTATTCCCAGCCTGGGCCTAGAGGGCATAGGCCACAGGGTCCAGTGGGACCCAGAGGATCTGTGTAATCCAAGACCTTGGTCTTTCCAGGCAGGCTGTCTTCCAGGAAAAGGGATAGAGATGACCAGAAAGCGAGGTGTCTCTCTATTCAGATGCTTTGCTACCCTGACTTCCCCCTTTGTGGCTACCTAGAAGGACAATTGAAAGAAAACTCTCAGAAGTGTCTGTTTCCCATCTGTTGGTGTGCCCACCACACCAAGGATTCCGTACAGAGTGGGGCTCAATCCTTTAAAGACCTGCAGTGGACTAAGGGGTGCTCAGTCCATGAGCTCTGTGCTTGTTCTCCCTCAGGTGCTTCTCCCCAGGTTGCTACAGCAGAGCAGGGCAAACACCAAACCAAATGGACATCAAACCTTTGAGAGTGCTCCATGGACAACCCAGGACCAGAACACTTCTCCCTGGCATGGTCAGGGATTGAACTTAGGGACAGGCTCACAGGCCAGATCCCATACCTCCAGGACTGGGTCATGATGATGGGTGAAGGGTATGGAGGTGAGATGTGTCAATTAACCTCAGGAGGCAAGGGAGCTCATGTGGGCAGAACTGGAGGAGAATACTGTTACAGTGCTCTTGTGGAGGAACCCTCTCCCAGCTGGGAAGTTGTGTTCTTGGCCCAGGCTCAAGTACTGAAGAAGGAAGCTCTCAGCCAGAACACCACTGTTGGTGAGCTCAGCTGGTTCAAGCTCCTGCCTGCTGCCAGATGCCAAAGTGCAGTGGAAGGAAAGTCACTCTTGATAGCTGCCACATTGTGAATCCCTGACAGTTCTGCACCAACAAGCAGACTTTATGGCTTAGTGGGGTCATTTTAGCCCCTTCCTGGTGACTGTCCCAGTGGCCTGGGAGTGAACCTTTGACCTCTCCTGAGACAGTTCCCTTACAGGCCCTTTTGGAGCCTGGTGCAGGCTTACCTGGCCCACATCCACTAAGCCTAACTCCTTCACCCACCTCTGCTGCAGTGAAGAACATAAATCCAACATAGAAGCTCCAGTGCCCAGCCTACCGCCTGGAGCACTCAAGTGCTCTACTGATAAAGTAGAGCTGGTCATAGTTAAAAGCAAACAAACAAACAAAAAAACTAACAAAACAAAAAAAAATCTCACAACACTGCAGCTAGTTCTTTCTGAGGAACACCACCTACTGTCAGGACAGGTTGTGCAGCTCTTTACAGCGTTTACCAACTAAAATCATATAGGGCATGGCTGATTCTTAATCATAAGAACCACCTACTATCTCAGAGATTAAACTGGGCAGCTACATATAATTTACACTATTAAAAGAAGACCACAGGGCACAGGAAAGAGAAAGGATTGCAAAGATCTCCCCCTTTCCTCATCAAGGAGAGGCAGAGAATCTGCCCACACACATAGCTCACTATGCTTACGGCCTAAAAACAACCAGCAATTAAGGAACCCAGGACACTAAGGATATCTATAGCCAAGACAGCCATTCAGAATCTAAACCTCATCAAAGCACCACAAGCAAAGCCAAAGATTCTTACCCAACATATATTACAGACATATATACAGAGTTGGAGAAGGAGATATTCATCTAAACATGGGAAAATTCAAAAATGGAAAATGATGCTTGCTCTACATGAGAAGAAAGCAGTGTAAGAACTCCAAAAGCATGACAAATTAGAACAAAAGGACACCAACAAGGGGGCATAACAACTCTACAGCAGCTGATCTCAACCAAAATGAAAATATTGAAATAATGCATAAAGAATTCTAAATATGCATTGTTAAATCTCTTCCAAGGTATTTCATTTTCTTTGATGCTCCTGGGAAGGGAATTGAGTCTCTGATTTGATTCTATGTTTGACTGTTACTGGAATATATCTAACAAAATATGTGAAAGATATTTAGAGAGAGAACTATGAAACCCTAAAAAAGAAATAGTAAAAGATATTTACAAATGAAAGAATGTATCATACTCATGGCTTGGAAAAATCAACATTTTTTTCAATATCTATACTATGCAAAGTGATCAACAGATTTAATGCAATCCCCTTTAAAACATCAGTGTCTTAGGTTTAAATCTTTAATCCAGTGAGTCTATCTCAGTTAAATGTGAAAGGTGTGGGTCCAGTTTCAGTCTTCTACAGGTTGCCAGCCAGTTCACCCAGCACCACTTGTTAAATAGGGAATCTTTTCCCCATTGAATGTTTTTAATTGGCTTGTCAAAGATCAAATAACGGTAAGTAGCTGGGTTCATCTCTTGGTTCTCTATTCTGTTGCATACATCTATGTCTCTGTTTTTGTGCCAGGACCATGCTGTTTTGATTATTATTGATTTATGCTATAGTGTGAGGTCTGGTAGCGTGATTCCTCCTGCTTTGTTTTTATTTCTGAGTAATGTCATGGCTATTTGAGTTTTTTTTCTGATTCCATATAAAATGAGGTATTATTTTTTGGAGATCTTTAAAATACAACAATGGAGCTTTAATGGGGATTGCATTAAAATTGTATGTTACTTTGGGTAGTATGGACATTTTAACAATGTTGATTCTTCCCAGTCATGAGCATGGTATGTTGTTCCATTTGTTAACATCTTCAGCCATTTCTTTTCTTAGAGTTTCATAGTTCTCTTTATAGAGATCTTTCACGTCCTTTATTAGGTAAACTCCCAAGTACTTTATCTTCTTTGGTGCTACTGTGAAAGGAATAGAGTATAAAAATACTCGAAGAAAGTATAGGGAAAACACTGGAACAAATCGGCCTGAGCAAATATTTTGTGAGGAGGACCCCCCAGACAATTGAAGCAGCACCAAAAATACACTACTGGGACCTGAAACTAAAAAGCTTCTGCACAGCCAAGAAGACAGTAAGTAAAGCACACAGACAGCTCTCAGAATGGGAGAAGATATTTGCAGGTTATGTCTCTGACAAAGGTTTAATAACCAGAATTCACAGAGAACTCAAACATATTAGCAAGAAAAGAATAAGTGATCCCATCTCAGAGTGGGTAAGGGACTTGAAGAGAAAATTCTCTGAAGAAGACAGGCACACGGCCTACAGACACATGAAAAAATGCTCATCATCCTTAATCATCAGAGAAATGCAAATCAAAACTACTTTAGAGATATCATCTAACTCCAGTAAGATTAGCCCACATCACAAAATCCCCAAACCAGAGAGATGTTGGCGTGGATGCAGAGAAAGGGAACACTTCTACATTGCTGGTGGGAAAGCAAACTAATATGTTCCTTTTAGAAAGATGTTTCGAGAATACTTAGGGATCTAAAAATAGACCTACTATTTGATCCTACAATTCCTCTACTAGGTATATATCCAGAAGACCAAAAACCACATTATCACAAAGATAATTGTACCAGAATGTTTATTGCAGCCCAATTCATAATCGCTAAGTCATGGAAGAAGCCCAAGTACCCATCAACCTACAAATGGATTAATAAATTGTGGTATATGTACACCATGGAATATTATGCAGCCTTAAAGAAAGATGGAGACTTTACCTCTTTTGTGTTTACATGCGTGGAGCTGGAACACTTTCTTCTTTGCAAAGTATCTCAAGAATGGAAGAAAAAGTATCCAATGTACTCAGCCCTACTATGAAACCAATTTAAAGCTTTCATATGAAAGCTATAACCCAATTATAGCCCAAGAATATGGGGAAAGGGGAGGGGGGGATGTGGGAGGATGGGTAGAGAGAGAGTAATTGGTGGGACCACCCCTATGGTGCATCTTACAGGGGTATGTGCACAATTTACTAAATGTAGAATATAAATGTCTTAACACAATAACTAAGAAAATGCCATGAATGCTATGTTAACCAGTTTGATGAAAATATTTCAAATTGTATATAAAACCAGTACATTGTACCCAATGATTGCATTGATTTACACAGCTATGATTTAATAAAAAAAAAATCAATGTCATACTTTGAAGAACTTGAAAAAATAGTTGTTTCATATTGAACCCAGGGGGGAAAATAGCCAATGCAATTTTAAGAAATAAAAACAAATCTGGAGGCATCACATTACCAAATTTCAGATTACACTACAAGTTTTAATGATCAAAACATCATGGTATTGGCATAAAAATATAGCATAGATGTATGGAACAGAATAGAAAACCTAAAGATGCAATCAGCCTCATTTCACCATTTGATCATCAATAAACCAAACAAAGCATACACTGGGGAAAAGAATTCTTATTTAATAATTGGTGCTAGAAGAACTTGTTAGCCAGCTGACACTAGACCTGCACCTCTTACCACTTACAAGACTTGACTCGTCCTGGATAAAATATTTAAATATAAGACAAGAAATGATAAAAAGACTAGAAGAAAACATGGAAAAACTCTTAATGATATAGACCAGAAGACAGATTTTATGAAGAAGAACTTATTAGCAATTGCAGCAGCAACAAAATAAATACATGGGACTTGATCAAGCTAAAAAACTTCTGCTCAGGGCACAATCAACAAAGCCAGTAGACAGCCTTCAGAATGGGAGAAGATATTTGCATGTTACAAATCTGACAAAGGGCTAATAATCAGACTCTACAGAAAACTCAACAAATTAACAACAAAAGAGCAAACAATTCGATTAGTCACTAGGCAAAAAAATGAAAAGAAAATTCTCCCAAGAAAAATAGAAGAAACACATGCAACAATGCTCATCATCCCTAAGCATCATGGAAATGCAATTAAAACCACACTGAGATATCACCCAACCCTAGTGAGAACAGCCCACATCACAAACTCCCAAAACCACAGATGCTGGCATGGTTGCAGAGAGGAGGGAATACTTTCGCACTCTTGGAAGTATTGCAAACCAGTACTGCCTTTTTGCAAAGAAGTATGGGGAATCCTCAAAAAGCCTAAGGCAACCCTTCATTTTATCTTATAATCCCATTACTAGTTATCTACCCAAAAGAAAAAGAAAATCATTTTACCATAAGGAAATGTGAACTTACGTGTTTATAGCCACTCAATACACAATTGCAAAGATGTAGAAACAACTCAAGCGCCACATGTATGAATTAATAAACTGCAGTATACATATACCATGAAAAATCATTCAGTCATAAAAAATATAGAGATGAAACATCTTTTATAGTACCTAGATGGGGTTGAAGAACATTCTCTTTCATAAAGTATTTCAAGAATGGAAAATCCAGCATCCAATGTACTCAATACTAACCTGAAAGTAGTAGATAAAAAATGGCAACCTACATGAGAGGAAAAACAATTAAATTCAAAAAGGGAAGAGGCAGGAAGAGGTAAGGGTTTCAGTAACCTCCCATTTAACAGGTAGAATGTATGAGAATATGGCACACCATCTGAGTGAAAGACTCAAATACAACTCAAACTTTTCCTAACAAATGCAAACAATTTAACCTAACCATATGTACTTTTATATTAATCCAAATTTTTTTAAACAAATAATATTAGAATATTAACAAAAAAAAGAATTCCAAATATGAATTATAAGGAAGCTCCAAGAAATCCAAGAGAAGAGGGATGAAAACCGACTCAAAGAAACTAGAAAAACAATTCTGGGACTGAATGAAAAATCTATTAAAGAGACAAATGTTAAAATAAAAAAGCAAATAAACTTCTAGAACTGAAAAACTCATTATGGAAATAAAAAATGCAGTGGAAGCTTTCAGAATAGTCTGTATCAGGCAGAAGAAAACAATGTAGAGCTTGGAGACAATGCTTCCAATTAAACCTAGTCTGTCAAAAATAAACAATAAATATCAGATTGTATCATTGGCAAAAAGCAAGAATTTGGCTTCCTAAGTCCCTATTTGGATCCCCTTTATATCCTTCTTTTTCCTGATTGTATTGGTTAGAACTTCCAAAACTATGCTGAGTAATAGAGGCAATAGTAGAGGTAACTGTCCTTATCTTGTTCCAGTTCTAATTGGAAAAGCTTTCAGTTTTACTCCATTCAGTAGGATATTGGCTGTGGGTTTATTATGGATGGCTTCAATCAGTTTAAGAAATGTGCCACCTTTGCCTGTATTCTTAAGGGTTCTTATTAGGAAAGGATGCTGAATTTTATCAAATGATTTTTCTTCATCTTTTGAGAGGTCATACATTAGAGGTCAGACCTCTATTGAGAAGTCCTTGTTTTTCTTCTATTGATGTGATGAATTACATTTATAGATTTGTATATGTTCAACCAACCTTGCATCCCTGGGATGAACCTATGTAATCATAATAATATATAATTTTTTAACATGTAGCTTTAATCTGTTGGCTAAGATTTAGTTGAGTATTTTTGCTTCTATATTCATTAGTGAAATGGTCTGCAATTCTCCTTTTCAGTTGGGTCCCTTCCTGGTTTTGGTATCAAGGTGACATTTGATTCATAAAATGTGTTGGGGAAGTTCTCTTCCTTCTTAATGTTTTGGAATAGTTTCTGCGATATGGGTATAAGCTCTTCTTTCAAGATTTTTTTGTTAGAATTTTTTTATTGTTTGATCTCAGTGATTTCTATTGGTCTATTTGATATATCTATTTCTTCTTGGTTATGTCTAGGGAGATGTTGTGATTCCAGGTATAGGTCCCTTTCCTCCACATTGTCAGATTTCTCAGGAACAGTTAATAGCATTGAGTTTTTTCATCAGTTCTAAAACATGCTATCTATCTACATTGATCTTATACTTAGAGAACCCCAGAGACTAAACTACAAGAATCCTGGAAGTGAACAAGAAATACTATGATGTCTCAGGGCATAAAATCTATGTCCATAAATCAGTAGCCTTTGTGTATACCAAGTCAAGAAACTAATCAAAGACAAAATTCTCTTCATAGTAGCTTCAAAGAAAATAAAATACCTTTTCCCACCCTGAGATGGGATCACTTACCCTTTTGTTGCCAATACGCTTAAGTTCTCTGTGTATTTTGGTTATTAAACCTTTGTCTGAGGCATAACCTGCAAATATTTTCTCCCATTCTGAGGGCTGTCTGCCTGCTA
>CAUYON010184965.1:0-21385 GCA_963573935.1 Arctocebus calabarensis
TAGCTGGGACTACAGGCACCCGCCACAACGCCCGGCCATTTTTTGGTTGCAGCCGTCATTGTTGTTTGGCAGGTCCTGGGGCTGGATTCGAACCCGCCTCCTCAGGTGTACGTGGCTGGCACCTTAGCCCGTTGAGCCACAGGCGCCAAGCCGACAGGGAAGACTTTTTAAATAAACTCCTTAGAGTTTAAAATAAGTAAAAATTTAGAAAAGAAAATAAAAATTCTTTAATTTTAAAGAAACTAAAGACTTTCAGTTTAAAAATCTTTATATCTGTACACATCTGATGAGATTTTAGAACTTTGGATCTAAAAGTAAATGATTCTAAGCTTCCAGAGTTTTTACACTAGTTTTTTTTTCATTTGGAGAAGTTATTTTGAAATTTACCTTCATATGGATGGGGCTTTTTATTTTTTAATTTAATTTAATTTTCACCTCCTTGAGGGTATGCCTATAATGTACATGTTGTGTTTGTTTATTTATCTTTTATTTGGGGTAATTTCTGCAATTAAGGCTCTCTATGTGCTCCTTGTTTATACATAGCTTTTTTGTGGTGGCTTTCTCAGATGCTGATTAAAGTAGCAGTGTACTGGGCTGACATTCAAACACCAGATCACTAGGTGGTCCTATGTGTAAGAGTCAGCTGCAACAGAAGTTTGCTTAGGAGGTAGCATGGTCTGTGGAATGCCAGATGTCCTGTGTTCCCAGCTCAACCCTTGAGGAGGGCACAAAACTCAGTGGAGTTGGACTGCCAAGTTTACCCTCCTACACTCCAATGATGAGCAGAAGTACTAGCCCTGACAAGAGTGGCAGGGGAGCTCTTATTGAGAAGTCCCAGGTCTCTGCGGGGTTTGGCGAAGGGTGAGCAAAGCAGCAGCCCCATGGCCTGGGAAGCCAGACATGCTATTCATGTCCCTATAACATCATTGTGTCAGTGCTCTTCACTTTCAGTTCAAATAGACATCGCCACTTTCTTCCATGCCACAGTGTAGCTGAGGACTGTGGAAAATGCCTGCCCACAATCTTATGCTGAAAGAACAAAATTAGAGGCATTACATTACCTGATTTCAAATTATACTAGTTCAAACAGCATGCTACTGGCAAAAAAGCAGACACACAGAACAATAGAAAAGAACAGTGAACCAAAAATAAAGCCAATAGTGCTTGGAAAATTGGATAGACAAATCCAAAAGAGTGAATCTGTACCCCTTCCTCTCACCTTATACAAAATTTAACTCCAAATGGATTAAAGACTTAAGTGTAAGGCCTGAAATCATAAAAGTTATGAAAGAAAACTTAGGAAACACTCTTCTGGGCTTTGGCCTTGCAGGCAAAGAATTTATGATTGAGATCCCAATAGCAAATGCAATAAAAATTAAAATAAATAAAGCTTCTGAACAACAAAGAAATAAAATGGGATAAAATATTTGTAGACTTTGAATCTGACAGGGACTAGTATTTAGAATTTATAAGAAACTCAAACAACTCAACAAGAAAACCAGACAACCCTGTTAAAAAAAAATCCTGTTAAAAAGTAGGTAAATGACAGGAACAGGCATTTTTCAGAACAAGATAAGAAGATATACCAATGGCCAACACACATATGAAGAAATTCTTAGCATCATTAATCATCAGAAAAATGCAAATTAAAACCACAAAGAAATATTTTTACTCCAATCAGGATGACAATTACAAGTTAATTTTACAGATGTTTTATACACTATCGGTGGTAATAAAATTAGCATAACTTCTATGAAAATCAGTATGCATATTTTTCAAAGACCTAAAAGTATAGTCACTATTCATTTCTTCAATTTTATTTATTATTTATTTATTTATTTATTTATTTGAGGTAGAGTCTCACTATGTCTCCCTTGGAAGAATGCTGTGGTGTCATGGCTCACAGCAACCTCAAACTCTTGGGCTTAAGCTATTCTCTTGCCTCAGTCTCCCAAGTAGCTGGGACTACAGGCACCTGCCACAATGCCCAGCTATTTTTTGGTTGTAGTTGCCTTCATGGTTTGGCAGGCCCGGGCTGGGCTTGAACTCGCCAGCTCCGGTGTATGTGGCTGGGGCCCTAGCTGCTTGAGCCATAGGTGCCGAGCCTCATTCCTTCAATTTTAATATCAAAAGGAAAATAAATCATTGTATCAAAAAGGTATCTGCACTGATGTGCAGCACAATTCAGAATCACAAGTAATAGAATCAGTCTAAGTGCCTATTAACCAAGGAATGAATAAAGAAAATGTATCTATATACCACAAGATACTTCTCAGCCATAAAAAAGAATGAAATCATGTCTTTTGCAGCAATTTGGGTGGAATTGAAGGCCATTATCCTAAGCAAAACAACTCAAGACTGGAAAACCAAATATTGCATATTCATGTTCTCATAACTGGGAGCTAAGCTATGGGTGCTTATGGTCATCTAGAATTATAGAATTATATAATGAACATTGAGGACTCAAAAGAAGAAAAATTGGAAGAAGGCTGAGGAATGGAAAACTACCTGTTGGGTACATGGTACACTGTTCGGGATTCACCTGAATCTCAGGCTTCACCGCTGTACAATTTATGCGTGTAACAAAACTCCACTTCTAACCCCTAAATCTATTGAAAATTTTAAAAAAATGGCAAATGACATGAACAAGTATTTTTCAAAAGGAAATGTACAAATGACCTACAAACATGAAAAATGCTCAAAATCAGCTGGTAGAAATGCAAAAATATATGTATCTGGAAAGCTCATCTCACTCCAATCATGATGGCTATTAATAAAAAATGAAGAAACAATAGACATCGACATGAATGCAATGAAAGGAAGCACTTAAGCACTGTTGATGGGCATGTGAATTAGTATAACTTTTGTGGATATTGGTATTGAAATTTCTCAAAGAACTAGAAGGAGAGCTACCATTCAATCCAGTAATCTCACTATTGAATATCTAGCCAAAGTAAATAATTATTTCAAAAATATATCCAAAAGTCTGACAATTAAGTCTGGGAACTTGCCACAATGTGCTTTTGTTGGCAGCACAGTATAAATAACTCAGCAAGGTTTCATAATCTTGGTACATCAGTGTCTCACAGGTGTGTTTCCTGTGATGTGGCAGTATCTTGATGAGTGGTCTTCATTGTTGTGGTTGCATGTTTTTCCATGTCATTGCAAATATGTTGGAACTTGAATTAGAACAATGAACAAACATTAAAAATTATTATATTAAGGTACACATTTTTTCTCAGGTAGTATAAGACATATTCCAAACTTGCCAAGAGTGGAAGTGAAATCAGGGACATGTTAGTCGGAGTTTATGGGGATATTGCCATGAAGATGTTGCTATGAATAGTGTACAAATGGATTAAATGTTTTTCTGAGGAAACAGAAAGCATCACTGAGAGAGGGATCAGGGCAGATGGTAATGAGCAACTGACAAAAACATTGCAATATTTCATTGAATTGTGCATCAAAATCATTGGCTGACTGTAAAGTATAGCAGACCAAGGGAATATCATCATAGAAACAGGGAAATCTTAACTAAAAAAACTTGGCAAGAGAAAGGTACATGTAAAAATGGTCCCAAGGGAGCTCACCAATAAACAAAAGCAAAGGAGAGCTGAAGAACATTTGGAGAAAAAAGACGATATTTTGGGCCGTGTTATCACTGGTGATGAAACATTAGTGTACCAACATATGACCCTGATACAGTGTCCAAGTGCACAATGGAAGTCAGCCAGTTCTCCACAACTGAAAAGGTATGATCAGGCCAAATCAAGAGTCAAAACAATGTGGCCTCCCAAACTTTTTTTTATCAAAGGGATTGTTCATTATGAATTTGTAGAAACTGGAAAAATAGCTAACCTAGTTTACTATTTGGAAGTGCTGAAAATTATGCATGAAACAGTTAGAAGAAAATGACCTGAACTTTTCACTAACAACTCATGTCTCTTGCATCACAACAATGCACCAGCTCACATAGCACCATTTGTGAGGGAGTTTTTAGCCTGTAAAAAACTAACTGTACTGGAACACCCTCCCTACTCACCTAATTTGGCCTCCACTGACTTTTTTCTTTACCCAAAGATAAAGGAAATATTGAAAGGAAGGCATTTTGATGACATTCAGGACATCAAGAGTAATAAGACAACAGCTTTGATGGTCATTCCCAAATATAGAGTTCTAAAATTGCTTTGAAGGGTGGACTAGGCACTGATATCAGTGCATAGCTTCCCAAGGGGAGTGCTTGGAAGGTGAACATAATGATATTCAGCAATGAGGTATATAACACTTTTTTTAGGATGAGTTAGTGAATGTAATTTTCAGATCTCACATATTTGTATATTTAACACAGCAGAATTCACAATAGCAAAGATATGGAATCAACTTAATTGTCTACCAACTGATTAGTGGATAAAGAAAACATGGTATAACTGTACCATAGATTACTAGTCAGCCATGAAAAGAATGAAATTGTGTCTTTGTGTCTTCTGCAGAAACATGGATAGAAATGGAGGCCATCATTGAAATATAGCTTAGGAATGGCAGATCACATACTGCACATTCTTACATATATGTGGGAGTTAAACTAAGGGTACTCCTCGTCATACACAGTAGAATAATAGACTTTGGAGACTCCATAGGTGGGAGGGGGTGAGTGATGAAATGTGTAGTATTACCTATGGGATACAATGTACATTATAAGGGTAATGAGTACCCTAAAAGCCCAAAACACTGGACTTGAAAATGCAGAATTCTAAGGGAATTGGATTTGGTTTTGTAATTGTCTTCATAGCCAAAAATTGCTGAACATAAAATATGACAATGAAGAGCAGCTAAGGATAATTTGAAAGAAAGACAGTCAAAAATAATTCAAAGTGAATCCACTGAACCCTGATGCTTTAAGTATATGTGTTTGGCAGGAAAACTGAAGTTAAATACAACTAAATTATCCTTTTTTCTGGGTCCAGTTTTTGCCATGACATGCAAGTCACTGCAAAAATTGAGACATACTCTTTATATAGCCAAATTGTTTATGCATGTTATGAGTATCAATGATATGGCAGTGATGCAACTATTGAAAATAGTTTTTGATATTGCAAGTACTGACTTAAGTTTTGTGTAGCACATATGCAAATCCCCAAAATTAGGCTGTAAAGAAAAATTCCTTGTTACTACATAGAAAATCACTTGATAGAATTAAATGAGTCACTCAACCATGCTGCACTAATTTATAGCCAGTATGTGTGGAGAAATAGAGTTAGAACTGACATCAAATGTACCATATGATTGCTTTATTATAAATTTCATGTTCTGTTTAAATTCTTTAATCACTACCATATGGTTTTTATGATGTTTGTTGCCATTTGTTATGCCTGATAAGTTAAAAACTTTATTATATATTGATTTCCTGCTGAGAATGCCTGAAAACCTTTGTGCTCTCAACATTGTTATTGATCAAGTGCCAATTATTTTTTTTTACTCTCAGGTTTTAGAACATATTGAACTATTCTGGATTTATCTGGTACATGCTAAAGGCGTTGACCTCAATTTTTTCTTTTAAAGGCCTTTTAGCTTCAGTTTTAAGAACAGTTTTTTTTCTTGAAATATTGTAGTGCTCTTTCCTAGTATTCCCACTTTGTCATTTATTTAGCTGGAAAACAGGACTAAATCAGTGTTTTATAAAATCTGTAGGGATTTTGTGGGTGCTATTCTTGATTTAATCAGTGTCAATAATAATGATTTAGTAACATATTATTAGAAAATGGTGATCATAAATTTAAAAGTATTTAGATAGTTAAAAAAAAATTTTTCTTTTTCTTTGCAGTTTTTGGCCAGGGCTGGGTTTGAACCTGTCCCCCCTTGGTATAGGGGGCGGATGCCCTACTTCTTGAGCCACAGGCAAATAAAATAAAAATATTAAATAATTAAAATAAAAATATTTTAATTTCAAAATATTAAGGGGTACAAATGATTTTGTTACATGGATATCTTATGTAATACTTAAGTCAGAGCTTTTAGTTTGCACTAAGGAGCTGTTCCTGGCTTCTTACCTGGAATCCCAGCTGAGCTGGTTGCCTTGATTCCCTCCTCTTTCATGCCTGAGGTGTTTCCTGATTCTTCTCTGTTGAATTAACTTATATTTTTTTCTTAGATGTTCTATTTAAGATGTGATTACCTTCTCACAATTTTGAGCCTTCTTTCCAGAGGAGGCCAATGTCAGATGCCACTGTTGAGCCATCTTGAACCTCCTCTGAAGTTAACATTTAATTGTCATTTCATAACTGGCTTTTAAAGTGTGCATATATTTTAATAAAAAATATTGTACACAGTATTTAAGTGAAATAACATTTATCTATCAAGATTAGTTAATTCTCTTGTTCTTGGCAAATCCTTACAGGCAATAGTGAGTCAACGGAAACTGGTATGGAGAACAATTAGTACTGATTTGTGTCTCTTGGAATTTTCTTCCTGTGCAATCCTTTATAAAAGATTAATTTTTATATTATGTATGAAGAGATATGGCAAGACAAATAGAAATTTCAAATTGTTCTAATCTATTCTATCAGGCTCCTGTTTTGAGTCATTTCAGGGTGTTTTTGTTGTTCTCATTGTCTCTAGGACAGCTGGCTAGTTTTCCAGCATCAGTCCACACTATAGAAACTGGATAAATATGTGGGACTCTGGCCAGCTTTAGGCAAACCTACACGTCCACACTCAACACTTCTTCCTTTTTGACACTGGGAACTAATTTTTGAACCAAGATGTCAGAAGTAGGTAAATATATATAAACAGAATAAGAATGGGGCTGCTTCTGATAAAATTTTAACATGGTATTAATAATAACAAGGAATTATGTGTATCTTAGCAGGTATTTATTAAAATGATTGTCACGGCAATTACGAAATCTATTATGTGCAAAAGTTTACAAATCACTACGTAGGTAAAATGAAAATATTCTTAAATTTTTACATGTCAATGTTTTGATTTGTGCTTCCTCTATTCAGTCATTACATTATAAAGCAAAAATGTTTGTTTGTGTGAAAAGATATATTTCTTCTTTAAAATGAAGAAACCTCAGAAACTCAGACGTTTACTATTACTTTTATTGTTTTTATATGGACAGAGAGTATAAGAGGTTAGACATACTTAGTTAATCTTAGGGAATTAAATCTATTTGAGTAAAACCAATTGGAAAGCACTTTTTATCTCAGGCTTTAGGCCTTTGTTCTGCAATAACGGCAGCCATTCAAAGTAAATTGCCCATTAAAGTACCACTCAGGCTTTTGACAAATTGCATCAAACTGTTTTCTTCCTCTGGGGATACGTAAACCTGAGAACGGGTGGTTTTATTTTTCTGCTTGACATATAGGTTGCCCGAATCAGTGGGCTAAAATGCTTTTAGGTGATCTATAAGACAAACCAGCGAGGTTATATATGGTCCAGTAGAGCCCAAGTGAAGATATTGAACACTAGCAGCTTGTCTTGTGTGATGACAAATAATTGGTCATGCTCTCGTATCATTTATCATTCTGAAAACAGTTTTTACTTTTAAACCATGTGATATAAGAAGACTTGTAACAGAATTGATGAAGGCTATAAATCCTATTTTTGGTTAAAAAGTCATTCAACCACATAGAAACAATTCAAATGTCTGACAATGTACAATTCCGAAGCACTGCTATACTTGATAGTTACGATCTTACCTTTCAGTTGATGGAAACTCAAGTTGGTTACAATAACTGAGTAAAATGTACAATTTTGATGGAAATATTTTTTAAATCTAATTAGCTGTAATCAGCTATTCAAAGATAATTATACAACTGTGTTTTAGACATTAATGGCATGATACCTTTTATTATTTTTCAACAGATTATTTCAGTGGTGTAAAATAAAGTACTTGAATTATTATAAGTAGCAAAACATAGCTGTAAGATCTCCCTTCATAGCATAAAATAAGAAAAGGGCAATAAACATTTCATGCATTTAAAACGAAGCTATTCACTTTAGTTTTCACTATTGATATATTGATAAATGATCACGTCATTTCTCAGTAGTAAAAAAATACCTCAGTTTGTCAATTAAAAACTCTATTTCATGGGCAGTGCCTGTAGCTCAGTAGGTAGGGCCCCAGCCCCATATACTGAGAGTGGCGGGTTCAAACCCCTCCCCGGCCAAATTGCAACAAAAAAATAGCTGGGTGTTGTGGCAGGCACCTGTAGTCCCAGCTACTTGGGAAGCTGAGGCTCAGGAGTTGGAGGTTGCTGTGAGCTGTAATTACGTGGGACTCTACCGAGGGCACCAAAGTGAGACTCTGTCTCTACAAAAAAAAAAATTCTAATTCACAAACTTGAAAAGACATTAAAAATAAACAAAAAGTTACTTAATTCTTTGATTTTCAGAATCATTTTATGATATATAATATTTTTTAAGAAGAATAAGATTTTTCTCATACTGAATTAATAGTCTGAAAAGTTTGAGTAGTGTCACTCTCCTTGACTTTTATAACTTTGACACTGTTGAAGATAATAGGCCTTCCTGTTCTTTTCTACACTATCCCTAAATTTGGGTTTTTCTGATGTTTCCTATTGATTAGTTGCAGTCCTGTGCAGTTGGAAGGAGTATTGCAGAAGTGAGGCTATGTTCCAGTCGGAAGTAGGTGATTTTGATCTTCTCATTATTCAGAATATTCATTTTTATTACCTATTTAAGGTCATTTCTACCACACTTCTCCACAGTAAAATCACTCATTTTACTTTTGCAATAAATAAGAATTTTGTGGAGTGACGCTCTGAGACTTTGTAAACATTCTATTTGTTACTAAACTTTTGATCTATTCATTTACTTGTTCATTTATTTGTTCAACTGGGGCATCTTATCTTGATTTGGTGAAAGGGAGAAAGAATCTTTAAGCTGATTTCTCTGTTGTTTTGACATGACATTCTTTAAGCACTTTGTTTTTGTATAGCAAAATCAGATCACCCAGGCCTATTTTCTGTTTTTCCCTGCCCCATTCAGCAACATGTCTAGGAAGATCCAACTATTTTTAGTGAGGAATTTAGAAACCAAGTTCTGGGAGCTAGGTGCATTTACTTGTACTGAAGCATATGAGCAAGTTGTGTGTGTGTGTCGCACATGTAAGTGTGGAATGTAAATTACTTTTTCTCACTAGTAAAAAGTTAACAATACTAAGGAATTTTGTATAGTTATATGTTCCTTACCTATATGAATACAAAATGAGAAATGTGTCATTAGGCAATTTTGTCACTGTGCAAACATTATGGAGTGCACTTATACAAATCTAGATGGTATAGCCTTCAGCACATCTAGGCTATATAGTATGGGTTTTTACTCCTAGACTACAAAGCTATGCAGCGTTTTACTATACTGAGCACTATAGATAATTATAACACAATGACAAGTATTTTTTTATCTAGCCATACAAAAGATACGGTAGAAATTGGGTTTTACTACATATAATCTTATGGAACTAAGATTATATACACAATTTGTCAGTGACTAAAATGTTGTGGTGTGGCACTTGACTATGTTTCTATTGTGAATCTTGTGAGAATAAGAATGGTCTCTGTGTTAGAAACAAAACAAAACAGGGCAGCGCCTGCAGCTCGAGGAGTAGGGCACCAGCCCCACATACCAGGGGTGGTGGGTTCAAGCCTGGCCCCAGCCAAAAAACTGCAAAAAACCCACCAAACAAAACAAACTCCTAACACATAAAACCCAAGACGGCAAAAAAAAAAAAAAAAAAAAAAACCCAAAACAAAACAAAAGCCCCTAAGAAATAGAACCAAGAAAGGCCATGAATAGAAGACTTCTTATGCATAAATGACCCAATTTGGACAGGCCAGAAAGGAACTTAGGAACTGAGGCCAAGTGGAACATGCCTTTCTTCAACTGTGGTAGCAGGTGAGCGAGCACGAGGAAATCTGCACAAGTGAAGGCCCTGTACACACTTGTATCCAAGGGAACAATAGTGGCAAAGTGACAAGAAGTAACATAATCATGGCATCACTGTGCACCGTCGTGGCTATCCAGGTAAAACACAGTGCTTTGCAGAGGAACCACAGGCGAGAAAGCCTACACTACTTTGTCTGCCTCTCATGTCTGATAACAAAGTTATCACAAAAGACTGCAAAATCCACAACTGTACACAAACAATATGCCCGAGAGGATGTCTTCCAGCAGCTGCCTGTCCTTCCACCAACTGGTATTACCCTAGTTATTAATCCTTGTAGTGAGAGATAATTATCTCCAAACAGTTATGTAATCCTCCTCCTCATTTTTCCTTTAAAAACCTTTGTACTTTTTTTTATACTCACGTGGTTTACTAGGGCACGTGTATTCTCATGGCAATCCCCTGTTCCTGATAAATAATTTTCTTTTAGAAAGACCTTCTCTGTTATTTAGCCTCATATTATGCATGCATTTATAATATTTCAAGGCGGAAAAATAGATCAATACTGGCAGAAGAGAAGGACAGATCCCTGAGGAGTTCTCAATGTTGGCTCCACATTTTATGGACCTGGAGGAGCTTTAATAACGCTAATGTTTGAGCTTATTCTCAGAAATTTTGATTTAGTTGGTCTGGGTGTGGCCGAGACATTAAGACCTATTGAAAACTTCCCGCAGGATTCTAATACGCAGCCAAGATGAAGAATTTGAGAACTACTGTTTTAGACTAAAGTAATCTCTTTCTATATACAATTCTAGCAACATACCATCATTCCAAGCACATTAATGGAGTCTTCCAAAATAAATGAGATTTAGCCAGGACTTTTAATTACTGCTCAACTAGACAGCATCTGATTTGAAATGTTTTCAAAGAGTGTAGGTATTAAAAAAAAAAACATTTCTAGGCAATGGACTCTATTACATTAGTTAGTTGTATTAGAAAATGTATTAGTTTAAGTTGTTTTTTATTTTGCCTCACAGGCTTAAGTGGAGGCCAAAAGCAAGCCATGGTCCCCTTTAGTCACCTTTCCCCCAGGCTCACACCACCAGTCTGGCCTTGTAGATATTACAACCATTACTATGAAGGATACATGGAAAAATCAACAACGGCTTCTTTTGTCCTGAATATTTATAAGTGCCTGTGGCTCAGTGAGTAGGGTGCTGGCCCCATATACCCAGGGTGGTGAGTTCAAACCTAGCCCTGGCCAAAACTGCAACAACAACAAAATAAAAAAAAGATAAAAATAAAAACATTTTCTTTCCCTTTCTCCTTGGTTCTGTGTGCAACCACCCTTGTGGTCAGGATTAGTCCAAAGTCGCTCAATTTCATATACTTTATAGAATGTCTCTGGTAAAGACCGCCAACCCAACAGTCCTTTGAAATATGACAAATACCCTCAGCAGTGACGTCTCCTTAGTAAGTACCATAAGTTTATTGCGTCTAATAAACTTTTGTTAGTTCTGCTAACTGCTTCTCACTTGGCTTTCTTTGCAGCTGTTAATATGAGGAAGATTGAAATCAGCAAGTTCCTGCGAGTAAGCTAAAAGAGATTTTCGAATAATTTTTCTGCCTACTTAGCAAATTTCCCTTGTGACAATTGGATGTTATTTGGGGTTCCATACTAAGAGCAAGAAGCACAATTTCAGTCATTTTGAGCATAAATATTCTCTGTATATATATTTGTAGCTGTTACTTTTTTCCTTTTTGAGGTTTATGATTGATCCTTGGCATATGGCCTCTTGTGTATTGCTTTGCTGAAAACAGCCCAAAAAAGAATTTTGCAAGAGTTATGAGGGATTTTCTTTAGTTAAGATTGTACTTTCTTCCTCACTTGAGTGTTGGTCTTCAGAGAACTAGCATAACAAAGGAGGGATCAAATATACACAAAAAAATTGTGCAAGAAGATCACTACATTAAAGTTGTGAAATATCATTCAAAGTAATTTTCTACTGAAAAATTTAATCAAATGTATTAATCATATCTCCCTGCTAACTGGTGTTCAATAAAAATTTAAAAAGTAGCAATCAATAAACAGATAAAAGCTTCTCAAGAATAAAGGAAAGGAAGTAATAAAGACTCACTAAGCTGAAGTGCTTCCTATCAACAGCAGCTGATAAAATATTAAAAGATTTGCCTTGTGTAATGTCTCTGGAGAGCTATCTTACTGATGTACTAGACCATGATTGACAACTTTGAGACCTTGCTGGAAGCCACAAAAGTATATCTACAATATTATGCTCAATTGCATAGGTCTTTATTCTTAAATGAGGCTAGAAATAACATTCCACTAAGTATTTGGCTTTTAAGAAATTGAACATTCTCTTCAGTTCGGGGAGAGGTTTAATTTGCTCAGATTTAGACATTATGTTGCATCTGGAATGTAAAAAGCAAAAACAAAAACAGGATATTGTACTTAATGACATGTGAAATAGTTTTGGAGGAGTTAAAAGAGTTTTAAAAAAAATCACGGGAGGAAATTCCTTAGGTAGGAAATAATTTCTATGTCAGAATAAATAATTACTCTTATTGGCTGACACATGTCATATTCCTGGTACTAAGCTAAGTGATTTATGTGCATTGTCTGTATTAGGACTCACAAAAACCTCAGGGCATAAGTAATGATATTTCCATTTTTCTGGAGATAAAAAACAACTCAGAAAAACTAAGAAACTTACTCAAGATCATTACAAATAATTCGCTTAACTTTTATTTGAACCCAGATCAATCTGACTCCAAAAAACATCATGAACTGAAGCTATGAGGATGGGGACACCCTAGGCATCTGTTCACAAGAGGGACTGTAAAAAACTTTAAGCAGAAAAAGTTAGATGGAAGGAACATGTATTGAAAGGATATAGAAGACCAAAAAACATTGGGAGGCTAAGGCAAGAGAATCGCCTAAAACTAGGAGTTGGAGGTTGTTGTGAGCTGTGTGATGCCATGGCACTCCACCAAAGTGAGACGCTGTCTCTACAAAACAAAACAAACAAACAAACAAACAAACACAACAGGGCAGTGCCTGTGGCTCAGTGGGTAGGGCGCCAGCCCCATATGCTAGAGGTGGCAGGTTCAAACCCAGCCCCGGCCAAAAACTGCCAAAAAAACCTCAAAAAACAAAAACCAGAGAAGTGTTATTTACTTCCCTTCCTAAAGTAACTTGGTCTAATGCAGAGAGAAAGCAGATGGAAGTCTGAATATACTTTGAGCTTTATATTTAAGCAGTGCAGAGTTTGGAAGTGAAACATTTACCTTGTTTATTTTTCCATCACAGACATGGTTGTGAGGACAGTAAGAACTAAAGTTGAATGTGGTGACCTGAGAATGGTACAGTTTTGAGTACACCCAAGTAGTTGGTCACCCCTTCACATAGGATAGGAAGAGTGATGATAGCAAAACACTGCATATCTGTGACTTTTAGGAAATAGACATGATGTAGGATCTGGAGTATGAAAAACAGAAACAAGAACATAACATTTTACTGAAGCACATGGGAGATTGTTTTGGGGAAATCAAGAAACATAAAGAACATTTTATGTGTGGGGGGGGCTTTTTTATTTCAGAAGGTAGTGATTAAAAAACAATCAAACTCTAAGTATAGGCATGAACATAATTTAACTTTGCTCAGTATCATTGCTCCCTTAGCTTCCATTTTTGGCCGGACACAGATTGTAACCCAGATATGTCCATTACCTTGGTCTTATTAAAATTTCCTCTCCTTGCATAGTTGTTGCAATATTGACCTGTTGTCCCTCAACTTATTGACCCAAAGCCCAACACAGCTTTTGGGCATACTAAAACCCAATGGTCAACAACAGTCATGAAACTAAGATGGTACTTCATGTAGTTTTTTAAAACTACTCTAACCACAAGACTACCCAGGTAGAAAAGCCTAAGGAATGATGTCCACAGACGTTAATAAAAACATCATCTTCCCAGATGGCTTTCTATTGGCATCCCTAAACTCTCTGAACCTGTCAATAATAAAATTTTTTTCTTTAGTGTATTTTGGTTTCAATTCCTCATTTTCTCTTACCTGACATACACATACCACTCTGTTCCTTTTCAATATTGTTTAATGTCTTTAGCAAACCCAAACAGATAACACTATATAATTGACACCATGCCTCCTGATTGGATATAGCATTGAATATGCCACATTACTGATGCAATCAATAGACATACAGAAATTTAATTGAATCGGTTCGGCGCCTGTGGCTCAGCGGGCTAAGGCGCCAGCCACGTACACCTGAGCTGGCGGGTTCGAATCCAGCCCCGGGTCCGCCAAACAACAATGGCGGCTGCAACCAAAAAATGGCCGGGCGTTGTGGCGGGCGCCTGTAATCCCTGCTACTTGGGAGGCGGAGGCAGGAGACTCGCTTGAGCCCAGGAATTGGAGGTTGCTGTGAGCTATGATGCCACGGCACTCTACCCAGGGCGACAGCTTGAGGCTCTGTCTCAAAAAAAAAAAAAAAAAGAAATTTAATTGAATCAAAGCAAGACATTCTATCAAAATTCCACTTTAAGTTAGATAGGAGATAGAACACATTAAATAATACCATGAGTACCAATCAGAAAAACAATAGATTATGGTCTTCAAAAAGATAATGGCCTTATCAAAAAAAAAAAAAAAAAAAGAAGAAGAAGAAGAAGAAAAAGAAAGAAGTCTCTGTGGGTAGGTACATGTAGGGGTTGAGTTCTCAAAAGTCAGAATATCAGTATATAATGATAAAGGCAATCCTTGAAAGTTGATTCTGTCTTATTTTGACAAAATTAGCTATGAAGAAAATTGGGAGGACAACTAGAGAATTTTGAATATGGAACTAATTATAACATATATGAATTAGATTAATATTTTTATGTGTTCTTTGTATTACTTCAATATCTTTATTTATAGATATGTGTAAACTTATTTAGAGATATTTTTAGTATCTGAAATTTACTTTTAGATGCATCAAAAATAATAGCTAGATAAAGAAAATATTTCAAAAGATTAATATTTTGGTTATAAGTATTTAAGTAAGAATTATGTAATTTTATTAATTTTTATGTATTTAAAATTTTTCATAATGAAAAACTAGGAAAAAAGGTAATTTTACCAAAGTTTCCACTTGTTTCTTTTCTGAACTTAACTAAATATTTGCAAAATGGTGGCTTCTACCATAAGACTGGGAACTTCATTATTTGGTAAATTCCCTGAGAACAAAGATTATAGTTTAGTTATCATTTTTGATTACATCAGTAATGTGGCATATTCAATGCTGTATCCAGTCAGGAGACATGGTATCAATTATATAGTGTTATCATTTTTATATGATTTATTTAACAAATTTTCTGGCACATAGTAGTATGAATAAATAAATGATTGATGCATTGCTTATAATAACTGTCCCTATTGTTACAAGAAAATATTAAAATCTTATATAAAGATACCTTATAATTACATCCCTCTTTTATCTACACTAATTATGAACATGGCTATGTGTTCTTTTAGTTTTATTTCACTTTGGCTTTTAAATAATTTTTTATTGTCCATTATTTTGCACTATGAAGTCTTGCTTAGATTATTAATCTTCTGTAGCCTGAGGCAACAGTTAGTAAACTTTTTTGAAAAGGAGTTTGTAGAGCAAAATCCTTTTATAGAAAAAGGAGATTGTGTTTACATATATATGAAATATACCAATTTTAATCTCATGGAAATGAAATCATATAAGTAAGTCCAAATAATGGATTAAATAATAGACTTAGAAGTATGAAAGAACTTCAAGAATTTTACCTAATTGATTGGATTATTGGCAGTAGCGAATATATCATGAAGAATAAGCTAAGAAATAGAACTGGCTTAAGATATCACGGTAGTCCAAATGAGCATTTTATCCATAGGGGAAAGAAATTTTTTCTCCATCCAATCAGAATAGCTTTGTTTTAATTTAATTAACCTTTACTTATTCAGATTCCATTATCCTCCTTCTCTCCATTCATAGGTAAATGAGCTGAAGTGAATGTTTTCATGAAGACATTATTATATGGCAAAAATAATTTTAGTATGATAAGAGAAAAGGAAAAAAGAAAATACTACAATATGGGTTGAAGATGTAGCTTTATTTCTCCTACGTAGCTATATAAATATATATTCTAGAGCAATGAGAAAAGATGCACAAAAAGTTAAAAGAGAATTAAATTTACACTATAATGGTACACGTTTTTCCTTTTAAAGGTTTACAGGACAATTTTCCTGTTCTTTGGTATGCATGTATCCTTTAAACAACATAAATTAATTAATATTATCATAGCTATCTTGATGTAATTAGCATAAATAATCATTTTTTCTTTTTCAATATGGTGGATTGGAGGCTTTATTGGCATACCTCGTACACTTAGGAAGAGAAGCATGTAAAGATCACATTGCAAACTTTTATCCAAGAATACAGGAGCTCAACAACAGCAACAAAAAGAAAGTTTGGATACTTTGAAAGGAAAGATGAGCATGCACCATGAGTTAGGTGGAAAATTCAGTCTTCTGAGCATTGAAGGGATAGGGACTGTGTCTGGGAATACACATTCCCACTAGGCAGATGGGTAATCTAGGTCATGAGAGAGTGGGTTAATCTTATCCAGCACTAGATCTGATTTGATGAGTGGTGGGAGTAGTGGAGAAGGAATGGCATCAGGATATGCTTTGTGACTTCTAGGCCCCTGCAGAGACAGAAGAAAGTCATTTATAGTCCCACCTCATAGAGAGGGGATCTTGTGGAAACTGCCAGCTAATGCAAGGAGTGGTCACAGGGTGAGAGAAGCTTCCAACTGAGATTTGTGAGATAATCTTGAGTGGGAACAAACCTTTAACAAAGAAGTAGGTGGTAAGCTGAGTGCTCCCTGTCTGGAGGCCAAACTAAGAGAGGTGTCGTCTGAGAGCTATGGTTTCTAACTTGGTCTGGAAGTCTTGCAGCTTGGGGCAGAATTATGTCCTTAGCACTGACTGCCTGGGACCAAGGAAGCCATTTCAGCTTTCTGCCTGCAGAAGGCAATGGATGTGAGACCCACCATGTCAAGGATGAAGGAAATGAGCAGGCCTCATTGCCATCTTCTGGGCTGTAGAGACCAAGTTCAAGTTGAGCCTCTCTCCCCATGCAAACCTTTTGAGCAGCTCAGGCAGTTCTGCTCCTCCCAGAACATTACCACATCTGCAAAGGAGCATTTCTCTAACACCTACCAGGGCTGCTGCTTGTTTCCACACTCAGGAGGCCATACTGTGGATTTCTTGACTCAGCCTCCACATAGCTGCCCCTTCACCCACCTTAGTAGCAGAACATGATGAAGAATTCCTGGGAATTCCATGACCCTACCTACCAATTGGGACATATGAATACTACTCCAGGTTAACAAGCACCAAGCACAAATCCCATGGCTACCATGGCAGCTGGCTCTCCTTAAACCACCACCTCCTGGCCAGAGGTCAACTGGCACAGCTCATTACAACATTTTCTGGCACAACAAAGTGATCAGGAAGAAGACAACTTTTGTATGATCTCAGCTAACACCATTCCACGTACCACTCCAACTACTCAGTATTTCTTGAGCCTGCTCATCTGCCCAATTAATTTTTACTCTAGCTGGAAGTTGAGAAAGTCACCATCCCAAGACTTTTTATAATCAAGGAAATCTTACATAGTCTACATCACTTCTCCCCGTACCCACCTCAATGGCACTGGTGTTTGGACCTGCCACTGGGAGACCTGAGAATAGGCAGAGTGGGTTGCAATTTGGATACTTGTCAATGACCTTACACTGGGGTACCACCCCATTCAGGGTCCTTTCCTTTTCCCTCTGGACTCAAGTTGCAATAGAACATACTATACTGAGGCTTCTTCTGGGCTGGAAGATGGAACACCCATTGTGGAACTTTGTTCTGTTCATGGACTTTCAACCCTTGTATGTTCACATCACTGGATCTCTTGCAGACATTTCCAGTGTTTTCCAGGATTATAACAGCCTCACGAGGTGATTTGACCTAGAAGAGCAACAGGAATCCCTGAGGTCTGGTCCTCAGGGATTGCCACTCTTCGGCAAAGGAGGATTGTCCCACACCAAGGGAGTGCCCCATGGGACAAAATAAGTGAGAGGTAAGTCTTTTATGTATACCAGAAAATTTGAATTATGGGAATGGAGTAGCTGTACCTCTTTCAGTAGAAGTATGGGTGCTCTGCTGGCCTCAGTGTGGGAAAAGTACAGTTCTGCCCCAGCAGTTGAGCAGCCTTTATATTCATAAAGGACTTGAAGAATGATGCAAATCCTCCCTTTCATTGAATGCTACAAATACAGCTGGGCTGTATGTGGTCCTTCTGGGGCATTTTAGGGTGAGTTTTTTTTTTTTGTATAATATATACATCTCTTTATTATTGGGGATTCATTGAGGATACAAGAAACCAGGTTACACTGATTGCATTTGTTAGGTAAAGTCCCTCTTACAATTGTGTCTTGCCCATTTTGGAGTGACTTTTAAGCCATGGGAGATGTTTCTATGTGATTAGGCTTGCATGAAAAGTGAAGTTCAATCCTGTTTCTACACAGTATATCAATGTTCCTCACAATATACAGGAACACTGTCTTATCTGAATATCTGGACTGCCAGGACAAAGGTCCTTGGGAAATAGATTATTCTTCCCCTGGTCTGGAAGTGAACGGGAGGTGTTTCACTCACTTCCATCGGAGAAGACCTGAATACACTACACTGAGAGCACCTCCAGTCACCTCCATCAAATCTGGGGCCTTTGCATGTAATAGTGGTATTGTATGTACCCATCTGTGAGTCCTACCTACTAATCTGAAAGTTGAACTGTTAAACCCAGTGAAAAAAAACTGGGGGAAAAACTGCACACTGCCAGGGGACAAAATGAGCTTCAGGACACCTCTGTCATTCTGGTCATGAAGGAGAGAGTGAACCTACTGCACATCCAGGACATCACCACCACAAGAAGCATCTGACGAAGCTACCGTACAAAGATCTTCTATAGCCAAGTAACTCCTACAGCATCTTTGCCATTTAAATTACCCAGAGCTGAAGCTAGATGATCATAAACTATATAGACTATATTAAAATCACCAAGGGGGAAAATATACAGACCAATCCACCATTAATTCAAGAATAATAAGAACAAATAATCTATCCACCTGAGAAAGAACTAGAAAAATAATTCTAGCAGTATGGGAAAAAAAAAAAGAAAGAAAAAGAATAGTTTTACAACAACCCAAAGGATTACACTATCCCTCTAGCAATAAATCCAAATAGAAAAAAATATTTAAAATAGAATTAAAAAGATTGATTATAAAGTTGTTCATTAAGATCAGAAGAAAAGATGAAAACCAACATAAATTATTATTTAAAAGCAAATAAAAGCAATTCAGGTTACAAATGAAATTTTTCCTTTTCTTCCTTTTCTTTTCTTTCTTTCTTCTTCTTCTTTTTTTTTTTTTTTTTTTGAGAAAGAGTCTCAAGCTGTCACCCTGGGTAGAGAGCCATGGCACCATAGCTCACAGCAATCTCCAACTTGGGCTTAAGCAATCCTCATGCCTAAATTTTTCTATTTTTAGTAGAGATAGGGTCTTGCTTTCCCTCAGGCTGGTTTCAAACTCATGAGCTCAAGCATTCCACCCACCTTGGCCTCCCAGAGTGCTGGGATTACAGGCATGAGCCTCCATACCTGGTCACAAATGAAAATTTTTCTACATAGATAGCAACTTGAAAAAATAAGAACTTCTGGAAATGAGGAACTCATTTAGGGAGTTAAAAAATGCAATGGAAAGATTTAACAATATACTAAAGTAAAAGAAAGAATTATAGAGCTTGAAGACAAGGCTGTAGAATTAACCTGATCAGACAAATATAAAGAAAAATAGGAAAGAAACTAATACTTTCTCTGAGAAATATAGGGTTGTGTGAAACAACTAGGAATCATTAAAAAGAAGTAAAGGAAAGTTGAGTAAATAATTGAGAAAAATTCCCGTGATATAGCTAGAGATTTAAAAATCAAAAGTACAAAAAGCTTAATGAACTCCTGAGAGATTCACAGCATGAAGAGCCGCATCAAAGCATACAGTCATCAAATTATCTAGAGTCAACATGAAGGAAGTATCCTAAGAGCAATGAGACAACAACATCAAATAACTTATAAAGGAAGTCCCATGAGATTAACAACAGACTTCTCAGCAGAAATCTTAAAACCCAGAAGAAATTTTTAGCCTTCTTAAAGAAAATAAGAATCTGTCAGCCAAGATTTTTGTATCCTAGAAAACTAAGTTTCATAAAGGAAGGAGAAATAATATCTTTCTCAAAGAAGCAAACTCAAAGAAAATTCATTGCCACCAGATTAGTCCTATAAAAAAATGATCTGGGGGGAGGAGCCAAGATGGCAATCTGTAGCCAGCTTTCCGCAGAGGTTCTCCTCCAGAAGGAGAGTTAAAGGACAGAAACTCAGCAAGAAAGCCTATGGTTTGGACCTGAGCCAAAAGAAAATGTTGAAGAGCGCACATCAACCCTGCTGGGGCGACCTGAGACCCTAAGGACACAAACAAAAAGGTACAGAGCACATAACCAAGCTGATGGGAGTCCCCTCCCCCATGAGAGAGGTTCGCAGTATACTCCATACCTCCATACAAACAAACGAGCAGAGTTCAAATGTCATCCCATGCTACCCCATGGGAGAGACCCTCTGAAAACTCCTTCCCCTACTAGGGTGCTGCAGCGATCTCCAGCCAGGCATAAAACTGTATATACTCTCTACCTGCAAGTTGGAGTTCCTGGTATTCCTCTCCACTCTCACCCCGAGGTCTGGGGGCCTATTCCCCATAGAGTCCAGATTCTTGGAGACTTTCTTGAGGGGTGTGGACAGGCTGTTAAACTGTGCTGGTTTTCCAGCTCGAAGTAGTGAGAAGGGAGTGAGCCGAGAGACCTGGCTGGTGGGAAGGTCTCCTGAGGCATGAGATGACACCAGCTCCGGGAACAATAGCTGGAGAGCTGCACCCCTGGGGATGTTTTGAGGAGACACTCCCAGTCTTCTGGGCGGCCAGGGGAGGTGGGCGGCTTCTCCAGTGCCGGCAGAACGGACAGCAACCAAGGCACGTGAAGGATTTGCCTGAGGTGGTACTAGCTGGGACAGAGCACAGGGAGGGTCTGCTTTGCTTAACCTGGCCCTCAGAGGATGAAAGCTGAGACAAAGGGCTGGAACTCACAGACTAAGTAAAACCAATTTGCAGCCCCAGTCTGATCAGGGAAAATAGCCTTGGGGGAGGAGCCAAGATGGCGGTCTGTAGCCAGCTTTCTGCAGATGCTCCTGTCCAGAAGGAGAGTTAAAGGACAGAAATTTAGCAAGAAAGCCAACGGTTTGGAGCTGAGCCAAGAGACAAGGTCGAGGAACGCACATCAAC
>CAUYON010184967.1:0-19491 GCA_963573935.1 Arctocebus calabarensis
GGGCACCTGTAGTCTCAGCTACTTGGGAGGCAGAGGCAGGAGACTCACTTGAGCCCAGGAATTGGAGGTTGCTATGAGCTGTGATCCCTTGGCACTCTATCCAGGGTGACAGCTTGAGGCTCTGTCTCAAAAAAAAAAAAAGAAGTTTCTATTCATCTCACTTATGCATTGATATAAGGGATTGTTGACTCTTTTTTTGTTGCTTACTTTGAATTCTCTGTAGATTCTAGTTATCAAGCTTTTTCCAATTCATAATATGCAAATATATTTTCCCAATCTGATGGTAGTTTATTTGCTTTGGTTGTTGTCTCCTTAGCTGTACAAAAGCTATTGAGTTTAATTAAGTTTCATTTGTTTATTTTTGTTGTTGTTGCAATTGCTTCTGAAGTCTTCTTCATAAAATGTTTCCCCAGACCGAGACTTTCAAGTGTTTTCCCAACACTTTCTTTGAGGATTTTCATTGTTTCATGCCTTAGATTTAGATCTTTTATCAATCTTGAATCAATTTTAGTGATTGGAGACAGGTGTGGGTCCAGTTTCAGTCTTTTATGTGGGGATATCCAGTTCTCCTAGCACCATTTGTTGAATTGGGATTCTTTCCCCTGGTGTATGTTCTTGTTTTTTTATCGAATATCAGGTGGCTATAAGCTATTAGTTTCATCTCATGGTTTTCTATTTGGTTCCTAATGTCTGTGATTTTGATTTCTATGTCTCTAATTTTGTGCCAATATCATGCTATTTTGATCACTATATCCTTGTAGTATAGCCTAAAGTCTGGTAGGTTGATGTCCCCAGCCTTGTTTTTATTACTAAGAATTGCGTTAGCTATATGGGTTTTTTCCTGGTTCCATACAAAATGAAGAATTATTTTTTCCAAATCTTGAAAGTATGATGATGTTATTTTAATGGGGATTGCATTGAATCTGTACATTGCTTTGGGAAGTATAGACATTTTAATAATGTTGAGTCTTCCCAGCCATGAGATGATATGTTCTTCCATTTATTAATATCTTCTGGTATTTCTTTTCTTGGGGTTTGGTAATTTTCTTTGTAGCGGTCCATCACCTCTTTTGTTAGGTATATTCCTAAGTATTTCATTTTCTTTGAAGCTACTGTTAAGGGAATTATGTTCCTTGATTAGCTTCTCATCTGTTATTGGCATATACAAAAGCTACTGATTTGTGGACATTGATGTTATATCCTGAGACATTACTGTATTTTTTTGATTACTTCCAGGAGTCTTGTGGTTGAGTCGTTGGGGTTTTCTAAGTATAAGATAATATTGTTGGCAAAGAAGATGAGTTTATCTTCCTTTCCTCCATGTTGAATAATAGTGGTGATAAAGGACAACCTTATTTTTTTCCATTTCTGAGTGGAAAAGCTTTCAGTTTTACTCCATTCAGTATAATATTAGCTGTGGATTTGTCATAGAAGGCTTTGATCAGTTTAAGAAATGTGCCACCTATGTTTATATTCTTCAGAGTTCTATTTAGAAAAGGATGTTAAATTTTATTGAATGCTTTTTTTGCATCTATTGAGAGAATCATATGGTCTTTGTTTCTGCTTCTGTTAATATGGTGAATTATGTTTATGGACTTGCGTTTGTTAAATCAGCCTTGCATCCCTGGGATGAAACCTATTTGATCATGATGTATGACTTTTTTAATGATAAGCTGTAATCTATTGGCTAGGGTTTTATTGAGAATTTTTGCTTCTATATTCATTAGTGAAATTGGTCTAAAGTTCTTGTTTTTAGTTGGGTCTTTTCCTGGTTTTGGTATCATAGTGATGTTTGCGTCATAGACATGTTGGAGAAGATTCCATCCTTCTCAATTTTTTGGAATAGTTTCTATAGTATGGATAAATTCTTCCTTGAAGGTTTAATAGAATTCTGGTGTGAAGCCATCTGGACCAGAGCATTTTTGTTTGTTTGTTTCTTGGTTGGGAGCTTTTTTATTGTTTCTTTGACCTCAGTGTTTGAAATTGGTCTGTTCAAGAGATCTATTTCTTCTTGATTAAGTCTAGGAGAGGGTGTGATCCCAGGTATTGATCCATTTCCTCCACATTGTCAAATTTCTGAATGAAGAGTTTCTTGTAGTATTTAGAGATAATCTCTGTATCTCTGTGGCATCTGTTGTTATTTCCCCTTTATTATTTCTGATTGAAGTTACTAGAGATTTTACTTTTCTGTTTCTAGTTAGTCTGGCCAAATGTATAGCTCTTTTATTTATATGTTTTTTAAAAATCTTTTTGTTTTGTTAATTTTCTGAATGACTTTTTGTTTGTTTTCAATTTCATTAATCTCTGATTTAATTTTGATTATTTCTTTCCTTCTGCTGGGTTTAGGGTCAGATTGTTTTTCTTTTTCCAATTCCATAAGATGGTTTGTGAGTATGTTGATGTGTTCACTTTCTGTTTTTTGAATGTAGGCATCTAATACAGTAATTTTTTTCCTCAGGATTGTTTTTGCTCTATCCCACAGGTTTTGGTATATTGTGTCTTCATTGTTGTTATGTTTGAGGAATTTAACAATTTCCTCTTTTATGTCTTCCTGAATCAAACTATCATTCAGCATAAGGTTGTTTAATTTCCATGCCTCTGTATGGGGATAAACGTTTTTGTGAGTTCTATGTTTATAGCCTTGTGGTCTGAAAAGAAACAAGGTATAATTTTTATTCCTTTAATTTTTCTGAGTTTGATTGGTATCATAGGATGTGATCTGTTTTGGAGTATGTGCTATGGGCTAATGAGAAAAGTATTTTCTTTTGTTTTGGGATGGTGTGTTTTGTATATGTCTTTTAATCCCATTTGTTCTAGGGTCACCTTTAAGTCCTTTATATCCTTGTTTAGTTTCTATTTAAAGGATCCATCCAGTTCTGTCAGAGGGATGTTATATATTATGGTGTTATGGATATTATATTGTTCAGACCCTTCAAGGTCTGTTTCATAAATCTGGGAGCAATTAAGTTAGGTGCACAAATATTTAAAATTGAGATGTTTTCTTGTTTTATTGTTCCTTTGACAAGAATGACGTATCCATCTTTGTTTTTCTTAACGATAGATGCTTTGAATCCACTTATATCTGAGAATAAGATTGCAACCTCTCCTTTATTCTGATTTCCATTTGCTTGAAATACTGTTTTCTATCCCTAGCCCCAAGTCTTAAGAGTCTATTTGTCTTTCAGGGCTAGGTGTGTCTCCTGGGGACAGCATATTGATGTCTTGTGCTTTTTTGTCCAACCAGGCAGCCTGTGCCTCTTCAGTGGGGAATTCAATTCATTGACATTTATTGAGTGTATTTATAAGTGTGGAAGAATTTTATTCATCTTTTTATGAGAAAGTCTGTTGTGTTGTTATATCCTTTATGCCACTGTGGAAACTAAGTTTTGGCCTTTGGCTTCTAAGTGAGTACTTTGGCAGTGGTCTATTGTGGTATTCAGTGTTGAGAATAGATCTAAGTGTCTCCTGTGAAGCTGGTCTTGTTGTAGCAAATTTCCTTAGTGCTTGTATATCCACAAAAGATTTGATTTCTCCATCAATTTTGAAGCTTAGTTTAGCAGGATACAAAATTCTAGGCTGAAAATTATTTTGTTTAAGGATGTTGAAGACAAGTGACCATCCTCGTCTGGCTTGGAAAGTTTCACTTGAAAAGTCTGCTATCATTTGAACAGAGCAGGAGGAATCACGCTACCAGACCTGAGACTGTACTATAAATCAATAGTGATCAAAACAGCATGGTATTGGCACAAAAACAGAGAGATAGATGTATGGAACAGAATAGAGAACCAAGAGATGAATCCAGCTACTTACTGCTATTTGATCTTTGACAAGCCAATTAAAAACATTCAGCAGGGAAAAGATTCCCTATTTAAAAAATGGTGCTGGGTGAACTGGCTGGTGACCTGTAGGAGACTGAAACTGGACCCACACCTTTCACCATTAACTAAGAGAGACTCTCACTCCATCAAAGATTTAAACTTAAGACATGAAACTATAAAAATATTAGAAGAAAGTGCAGGGAAAACTCTCAAAGGAATCAGCCTGAGTGAATTTTTTATGAGGAGGACTCCCCAGGCAATTGAAGCAGTATCAAAATACACTAGTGGGACATGAAAAACTAAAAAGCTTCTGCACTGCTAAGAACACAGTAAGTGTAGCAGGCAGACAGCCCTCAGATTGGGAGAAAATATTTGCAGGTAATTCCTCCAACAAAGGTTTAATAACCAGAAGCCACAGAGAACTCAAACATATTAGCAACAAAAGAACAAGTGATCCCATCTTGGGGTGGGAAAAAGACTTGAAGAGAAACCTCTCTAAAGAAGACAGGCACACGGCCTACAAGCACATGAAAAAATGCTCATCATCCTTAATCATCAGAGAAATGCAAATCAAAACTATCTTGAGATATCATCTAACTCCAGTAAGATCAGCTCACATAACAAAATCCCAAAACCAGAGATGCTGGTGTGGATGTGGAGAAAAGGGAACACTTCTACATTGCTGGTGGGAATTCAAACTAATACATTCCTTTTGGAAGGATGTTTGGAGAATACTTAGAGATCTAAAAATAGATCTGCCATTTGATCCTATAATTCCTTTACTAGGTATATATCCAGAAGACAAAAAAATCACATCATAATAAAGGTATCTGTACCAGAATGTTTATTGCAGCCCAATAATTGCTGCATAATTATGCAGCAATTGCTAAGTCGTGGAAGAAGCCCAAGTGCCTATTGACCCACGAATGGATTAATAAATTATGGTACATGTATACCATGGAATACTATGCAGCCTCAAAGAAAGATGGAGACTTTACCTCTTTCATGTTTACATGGATGTAGCTGGAACATATTCTTCTTAGCAAAGTAGCTCAAGAATGGAAGAAAAAGTATCCAATGTACTCAGCCCTACCATGAAGCTTATCTATAGCTTTCATATGAAGGCTAAAACCCAGTTATAGCACAAGAAATGGAGAAAGGGGCAAGGGAGGGAAGAGGAGGGGGGGGATGGGTGGAGGGACGGTGACTGGTGGGATCACAATTATGGTGCATCTTAGAAGGGTACAAGTGAAAATTACAAAATGTAGAATATAAATGTCTTCATATAGTGATTAAAAGGCCATGAAGGCTATGTTAAATGGTTCAATGAAAATATTTCAGATTGTATATGAAGTCAGCACATTGTGCCCCATGATTGCACCAATGTACACGATTATGATTTAATTAAAAAAAAAAGTCTGCTATCATTCTAATGGTTCTCTGCCCTTATAGGTCAGTTGGTGCTTACTTCTAACTGCTTGCCGAATTTTCTCCTTCATCTTGACTTTGGACAGTTTCATTACAATGCATCTTGGAGAAGTTTTGTTAGAGTTGAGATGATCCAGAGGTGAATGGAAACTATTTCAACCAGCTTTAAAGAAGTAGGTTTTGACAGTAAAGTGTGTTTTTCTTTGTCTTGTTTTGGATTTAAATTTTCTAGGTTTCTTGCTTCTTTCCTCCTCTAAATTTGGTGACTGGGGACTACTCGTTGCCCATTTTCCCTCCTCACAAAAGTACTGAGCACAAAAGACACACTCAACAAAGATATAAGACTTGTTAAATTAAAGGATAAAAACTTTAAGCTCAATCCTAATACTTGCTAGTCTTATTAAAGATTTAATTAGAAAAGAAAAAAAGTAAAGATTTAATTAAAAAAGAGATAAAAAATAAATGAGTAGGAAGTTCCACTAATAACCAACAACTTAATGTATCCATGTCTTTCATCTTCCCCCAAAGTAGCCATAATTAAGGGCTGATGATGTCATCATTCATAATAATACCTCCATTTGTATTTCCCTTTCAACTCTACAAAGTGTACTACATCTGTCATCTTGTAGTACCCTCACAGCAACCATGTGAAGGTCAGGCAGAACATCACTCCTGTTTGGCAGATTAGGAAGTGAGTTGATGTTAAGTGAGCTGATGTTAAATGAGTGATGTTAAGTGAGCTGTCTTAGATCCTCCACCAGTCTAAATGTTGTCATTGGAAACCACATCTCCTAATTTCTTGCCCTGTGTTGCTAGAGCACAGAGACTCTCTACAGAGATCATTCTCATCCTTAGAAGCAAGATAATAAAGTCTACTTTCAAACCATTCACATGGATAAATACAAATTAGCCATATTTTCAAAATTTTCAAAAACAATCTCATCGTAATAAGTTCACTTCTGTAAACTATTCTGGATATGAGTAGGACATAAGACTCTACAGAGGGGGTCTGTATAGGAGTCAGCAAAGTTTTTCTCCAAAGGGTCTGACAGTAAATGTGGCTTTGCTGCCCGATCATTTCTATTGCAATCTCATCTTTTAAAGTACGGTATTTTTAAAATGTAAAAATTATTTCATTCACAGGCTATTAAAAAATAGGCCTCAGGAAATGTTTGTCACACAGACTATTGTCTGCCAGTCCTGATATAAGATCACCAACCATTGTGGTATCTGCAGTGACCATGCACCTGTTCCCACTTCCCTCCTGCCGTCATTTGGCCTGCCTTGGTTTACCTGTCTGGCAATTTTCTTTAATGTCAAAAATTACTCACATTTGGGTAATATTTGCTACATTTTGTCTTTGAATTTCTTGCCCTGTCAGGTTGATGGACACTCACTCCCAGTGCATTTCTCGATTTGTGACTGGGTTCTATGAAACATTTTTTGGGCTCCCCTTGCAGTTGGGAGCCATGGGATATGATGTTCCTCTTCTTCTCTAGATTTCTGAAGTTCTGCTGCCTGTTTGCCGAACTTGGGGCTCTCCTTAGAGCCTCCCCCACTTCCTCTTATGAATTTGTTCCTCATTCTCACCTCTTTTTTGATTATCTTTACTGTCTCTTGTGAAAGCCAATGAGAATGGAGATCTCGGTATCTAGGGTATCAATCAGGGCACTGAATAGAATTAGGTACTAATAAAAACCCAGGGAACCTCCTCAAGCCTCTATATGTTGTTTTCCCTCTTGCAGTCCAGGCAGCAGCAGGGGAAAGAGCAGTGCTAGAACATCAGAAGGTCACTAATCTCATGTGATCTAGGCATGCCTATCAGAGTTGAGTGAACTGCATTAACACTCAAATGCTTTGCAGTGGGAATCAATTTATAAAATAAATGTCCCCTAGTGATTTTTAAAATTTTGGCTATTTTTTTTTCCCTAGGCAGAACATCTTTTAATCATTCAATAACTATTTGCAATCCAGTATAAGTTTGGCACTGTGGAAGTTGTAGAGTTATGCAGACAATTGGTACATGGTACCTCCTTAAGGATCCTACATCTCTGGTTTTCTCTTTTAAAAAAAATTTATTTTATCACGCACACACATATATTTTAGAACTAGGGTCTCACTGTGTTGCCCAGGCTGATCTTGAACTCCTTGCGTGAAGTGATCCTCAGCTTCCCAAAGTGCTAGGATTATAGGCATGAGCCACCAGGCCTAGCTAAGGAGCCTACATCTTTGAAGGAGATAGATGGACTATTAAAATGCAGCATGAAAAGTACAAAAGGATAACTTAGTGCAGGGGAAGCATGAAAGGGCTTCCTAATTTTTTGGGAGGAAAATCAGCTAAGACATGTCAGAAAGGAAGTAATATCTGAGTTGAGTAGAAGAGAGACTAAGAAAAATGCTTGAGAGTGGAGGGGAAATGAGAACAGAGGTATAGTAGACTATGATGTGAGAAAGTAACCATCCAGAGCAGAAGGTGACTTGCTAGACATAATGTGGATTCTAGGAAGGAAGGGTGGTGATAAGGCTACCAAGGTACACATGTGCCAGAATGTACTCAATGCCAAGGTGTAAAATTTGTGTTTGTTAATCCTGAGGGCAATGGCAAGCAATGGTGCCAGGGCAGGGACCCCATAAGGTTTGTGATTTTGAAAGATCCCTTAGGCCATGATGTGAAGGTTGGACTGATGAAATCTATGACTGCAGCCGGTGTTTACAGTTGTCTAGTAAAGATAGTCAATATCAAAGATACAGCAGTAACAGAGGAAGAGGCAAAAGGGAACAGGTTCAAGAGATGAAAAAGAAATGACAGGAAATGGTGACTGATTATTAGTGTGTAATAGGGAAGTTCCAGAACAATCTCCAGCTTAATGAATTGGAAATTGGGAAATTATTGTGTAAACCAACAACACCATGAACACTGATTGAGGAGCAAAGAGGAAATTAGGGTGCCAGATGATTAATTTATTTTAGACAGACCAGATCCAAAACCACCTGGGATGTCCAAGTGAGGATGTTGAATATAGAGTTGTAAAAATTAGTTCAAAAGGCTGAAGCAATGACTTGGCTGGAGATTTTTAGGAAAGGTTGGTAACCAGTTGTTGGTTGAGGCCATGTCTTTAGAAGTGATTATCCCAGGAGAATACAGAGCTTGAGAGGTAAACAGAAGTAAAAACAAAATCCCAGGAAATCCTAAGTTTTTAAGGTTTAGGAAGAGTCTTAAGACATAAAACTATAAAGATTCTTGGAGAGAGTGCAGGATAAACACTTGAAGAAATTGGCCTGGGAGAATACTTTATGAGGAGGACCCCCTGGGCAACTGAAGCAATACCAAAAATACATTACTGGGATCTGATCAAACTAAAAAGCTTCTGCATAACCAAAAACACAGTAAGTAAAGCAAGCAGACAGCCCTCAGAATGGAAGAAGATATTGGCAGGTTATGTCTCTGACAAAGGTTTAATAACCAGAATCCACAAAGAACTCAAATGTATTCTCTGAAGAAGACAGGTGCATAGCCTACAGACACATGAAGAAATGCTCATCATCCTTAATCATCAGAGAAATGCAAATCAAAACCACTTTGAGATATCATCTAACCCCAGTAAGATTAGCCACATCACAAAATCCCAAAACTAGAGATGTTGACATGGATGTAGAGAAAAGGGAACACTTCTACATTGCTGGTGGGAATGCAAACTTCCTAATACATTCCTTTTGGAAGGATGTTTGGCGATCACTTAGGAATCTAAAAATAGACTTGCTATTAGATCCTTCAATTCCTTTACTAAGTATATATCCAGAAGACTAAAAATCACTTTATAACAAGGATATTTGCACCAGAATGATTATTGCAAGCCCAATTCATGACTGCTAAATCATGGAAGAAGCCCAAGCGCCCATTGACCCACAAATGGATTAATAAATTGGAGTATATGTACACCATGGAATATTATGCAGCATTAAAAAATGATGGGGACTTTACCTCTTTCATATTTACATGGATGGAACTGGAACATATTCTTCTTAGCAAAGTATCTCAAGAATGGGGGTGGTGCCTGTGGCTCAAGGAGTAGGGCACCGGGCCCATAGACCGGGAGTGGCGGGTTCAGGCCCAGCCCCTGACCAAAACTGCAAAAAATAAAAAAAGGTTTTAAAAAAAAATGAATGGAAGAAAAAGTATCCAATGTACTCAGCCCTACTATGAAACCAATTTATAGCATTCATATGAAAGGTATAACCCAACTATAGCTGAAGAGGAAGGGGAAAGGTGAGAGGGAGGGGAGGGGAGAGGGAAGGATGGGTGGAGGGAGGGTAACAGGTGGGACCACACTTATGGTGCATTTTACAAGGGTACATGTTAAATTTACTGAGTGTAGAGTATAAATGTCTGAACACAATAACTAAGAAAATGCCATGAAGGCTATGTTAACCAGTTTGATGAAAATATTTCAAATGGTATATAAAACCTGCACATTGTACCCTATGATTGCATTAATGTACACAGCTATGATTTAATAAATAAATTAAAAAAAAATAAATCTGTTATGAGCTAAATTATATCCTCCTAAAGTTCCTTTACTAAAGTTGTAACTCCCTAGTGCCTCAGAGTGCAACTGCTTTGGAGATAGTCTTTAAAGTGGTAATTAAGTAAAATGAGGTCATTCAGGCAGGTTAATCCAGTGTAACTGGTATTGTTTTAAGAAAAGGAAATTTAAACACAGGTACAAAGTGAAGACCCAGGAAAGACACAGGGAGAAGACAACTATCTATTGGCCAAGGAGATGGGCCTCAGGAAAAGCCAACCCTGCTAACACCTTGACCTCAGAGTTCTAGACTCCAGAATTAAAAGAAAATTAATTTCTGTTATCTGTATCACTGAATCCAGGATATTTTGTTACAGCAGCCCAAGAAAACTCACATATGTGTGCATAATCTAATTGAAAAACACTGATCCTAATTTATGACTAGGACATTTTAAAAGGATTTCTAGACTATTTCTTTGTTAATTCTGTCTAGAATTTTATCTAGAATCATCAGTAAGCTCAGTTTATGGAAGGTGGTTTACAAGCTCTATTTTCTTCATCACTTTATAGATGGGATATATACATCTATGCAGCCTCTCGGGGCCTCTCTTGTCCTCCACACATCACTAACACAAGCTCTTTCTCCTGGATATAATCTGCGTGTGTAATGCGATTCAAGCTCATTAAAGTCATTACGTACTCCTCTCTTTTTATCCCCTAATCATCTTAGGCTGCAGTTGCTTTTTCACAAGTGCCTTCCTTCTTTCTAGACAATCATGTTGACAGAGATGAGAAAAGCAAATTAGAAGGTGACCAAGTCCATCTTTTCTCTGTCATTTTCACAAGCAGTGGGCTTATAAAATTCTTGTTCTTGCTCTGAATATGTTTAATTTGGCAGTCTTTTGAATTTTTGTTACCTTTATCTTAATCTGGGATTTACTCTGTCTCCCCTATTCTAACAGGGTAGAGGCATTCGTCTGTATTTTTATGGAGTATTTTTCTCTCCTGCTGTCTTTTGTATGTTGGAAGCATTAAACTTGGTTGGAATCAAAACAGCATGCCATCTATTATCTGTGTGAACCGAGTCAATTTGCTTAATCTAAGTTCCTTTGTCTGTAAAATTCAGCTAAATGATATCCCATCTTATAAGAGAAGCCATTATGGAATTATGGCTAAATTACATTATACATGCAAAAATCATCTTATAAATTACATAGTTCAGATATATGCAAAATGTTATTATTGTTATTACTATTATCAGACTTATCCTTTTAGTTCTGAGTTTCAAGAAATACTTGTGAAACTAGACCACTCTCATTTGCTTATTTTTTATTTGTACTTATTTTTTAAGAAAACTAGACTTTACAAAATTCAAAATATAAACACGAATATATAGTGAAAAATCTCCTTCTCATTTCTCAGTTTCTCAGCACACAATGTCACTATTTTGAAGTAACCAGTATTTCCTATGGATGCTTCCAGAAATGTTTTATGCATATCCACATATATATCCTTTCTCCTCTCCCCTCCTTTTTTGCCCACATGGTAACATCATATCCATTCCTTTCCATACCGTCATATTTTCTTCCTCATATTGCCAAAATCTCTCTCTTGGGAATTTCCTCTCCTTATTGAGTTCCGTTCCATTTAAGTTCTCTGATTTAAGTTCACAAGTTTCTTTTCTCTATGTTTTTAAAATCTGTCCTTTACCAGTCTATATTGTACCCTAACTTTACACAATCTGATGACAAGTCACTTTCCCCTCCAATGTGCAATGGAAGAAGAAAACAAATCACCACCTTAGGCAGCAAGAAACGTTTGGTTCTTACAGACCCTATGTAAGATCCGTTTTGTATAGAGGTGGTGTTTGAATGTTTTCATGGAAGGCATTATGGCCTAATAGAAAGAGGTTGTGCCTTCTAATCAGCCAGACCTAAGACCTCACCCTGCAGCTCTTAAACTGTTTGGCACTGGCCCAATTTCTGAACCTCACCTTACTGGGTCTCCATGTTGACATTTGAAGAGTAGATCTAAGAAATAATACTTCAATGCATTACATAATGTGCATATAATACCCGCCATATCATATGTGCTTCATAAATATTGATCCTCTTTGTTCTCATACTATTTTGTATGTATTGTATTACATTAGTATTTTCTCATACAAGAATAATTTTCACTGAGTAATTCCAAATTATAATCAAGAAGTGTTTCTTCCTTACTGAGTATACAGGACTGGACTTGATAGTAAAAATACACAGAGACAAAGACATATTTGCTTTTCTACAAGGAAATTGCAATGGAATTTGGGAAGCAAAACATATCCGAAAAATAATTAATGGCACAACACAGCTATGCTTAGAATAGGAATGAAAAATTCAGTAATATAAATGGAAAGAAAAGACTTTCATAGGAAGAAATGAGAAATAAAACCACCCTACATACTAGATGCTGTATGAAAATATCTAGTGCTATTATCCTAAAATTATGAGTAGCTCGATATTTAGAGAAGGCAATACTTAGAAAATTAATGCAATGAAAACAATAATTCATTCAAATTTTATTCTGTTTTTATTAAGTGAAGAATATGTGCTAAAGACTTGTCATACTGGGACAAAGTTAATTTCTTCTTCATAAGAAATTATACTATTCCATTTTACTCATATTTGGTATGTATAATATACCAGGCACCACCTCCACATATAGAATGTAGGAAAGCTATCAAAAATACAGCTTAAATTTGAATACTTTGTTCTCTCTCATTTGAATTAAATAGAGTAAATACAAGACAAGATTGGACTAACAGTCAATGGAAACTCACTTCTTGTTGACACAGCTACATGTCTATAAACTCTTTGTTGTTATTGAAGATATTTGTCCAGGGTCTTTAAAAAAAAAAAAGCAGCTCATGACTAAGACAGTACTTACTAAAACAACAACCAAATAAACCTGCCTTGATTACATTCGTGAGGTAATTCAATGGAACTATACTGCATGAAACCTCAAACACAATAGCCCAAATCTCTAAATGTAGCGGGATAATCAGGGTGGAGAATATTTTGTGGGGGTGATTAAAAATTGCATCAGAGAAATAATGATCCGTCCTTTAATTACTTTCCTTTGTAGTGAGCTTAGATCAATATCAACTGTTTGTTTTATTCAAGCTCTTTCATTTTTCCTTTCTAAAGAAGACACGGCGTGACCATGCAAGTACAAGAGCTATGAGAAACTCATGAGCCTTTGGCAGAGAAGGTAGAAAGTACGATGAAAGTGACAGACATTGGGTCCCTGCAAAGGAAGGCCTGTGCTGCAAAATAGCCAAGAGCTCATCCAGAATGAGTCCCAACAAAATTGCCATCTGTTGTCTAATTTTTACTAAAGTATGGGGAACTCACGATAAATATATAAAACATGGACACTTTGGGGCTATATGCATACTGGTATTTTTAAGTGAATTTTTTGAACACAGATGTGCCCGGGAATAGCTTAATTAAGGTGGATGCCACTTGCAATATTACTCTGGGTTCTCATCAGCAGTGCCAAGTGGTATTACTATTATTGTTGTTTTCTTTGTTTTGCCAAGGAAATGAGGAAATGAATGTTAGCTTTTTAAAAACAAAGGATGCCCCAGAAGTAAACCCAAAGTGCCCATCCCACGCCAGGTTGGAAGGAACTCTAGAAAAGTGAAAGAAAACATCCTTTGAAGGTGGCCTGGGCTGAGGTCATATCTTACGATCTGCTAGGGACATTGCACCTGGTTCCCAATACCAATGCCACAGACAAAGCTAAATACTCCCTTGGAGAGTGGCATCGTATGGAGGTGAGGCTTCCTTTAAATCAGATTCCTTTGAATGGGAAAGTTTATACATCCAGAGAGAGTCTAAGTGTTAAAGCTATAATGGACATAGTACTTCCCCCTGATGGCCAGGAAAGTGTCATAGACCTTCTGTAAGAACCACTCTGTCACCCACAGGGGGCGGTAACTTTAAAAAGAGTTATGTTGCTGTATTTCTGGGTCACCTTATCCTGCCTCATCTCAGCCAGTGGTCAATACACCCAAGGGACCAAGCCCCCTCTTTTGTGTCTTCACATCTTTCAGCACACGAATTACTAAGGAGTGTGTAAGGAATTAGGAACATGGGCTCCCGGGGCAGTTTGCATTCAAGTCTTGGCTTTGCCCCTTACTGGCCGTGTGACTTAACCACTTTGTGCCTCAGTTTCTTCACCATTGCCTTTTCAATAATGTTGTTTTGAAGAATTAGAGAATATGCAAAAAAGTGGTAGAATATTAACTGGAACCCAGTAAGTGCTCAATGAATGTAGGTATTACTATTATTATTGGTATATAATAAAGGCTATAATATCAGGTTTAATTGAAATGCCCAGAGAATGAAGCACTTTGTAAATGGTCAAGAATCAGATAAAAAAACTTCTTTTGTCAAAATCCTTGTAAACAATACTCCAATTCTTGTACAAATATACTCACAAGATTTCCTAACACTAGGATAGTAAAAATAATATCACTTCTAATGATAATCTTGCAATGTCTCAGGACATCCTTCTGAATCCAATAATGAAAAGCTGAAAAGATATGAGAATTGAGAATTAATATGTATTGACCCAAATAATCCCCTTGAAGATCTTATAAATTGTAATTATAACTTATGTGAGTTTTATTTCCCCAATTGGCTTTTAAAAGCAGAAAATAACCCAGAAATCCAATCAGATGATTTCAGGTAGTCAGTTAGAGCTAATTAAAATTTCATTTTATTTCTCAGATTGCTTATATTTTTATATATATTTACATCTTTCGAACATAGGCTTTTAGATACGTTTCTCAAGAACTGACAATTGAACTTGTTCTTGTTTATGTATCAATTCCTACAGAGGGATGTTTAGAGGCAAAGCCGATATAGATATAGATATAGACATATTGGCTTTGCCTATATACATATATAAAGCCTATATATTATATTTATGTATATATTTTATACATATATTCAGAAACTTAAATAACTTACTTGATTAAAAAAAGGAAAGGTACAATTAAATAAATTAAAAATTTAGCACAAGAAGCTAGAAAAGTAGCAACAAAATAAGCCTAAAGAAAGTTGGGGAAAAAATTTGCAAACATAAAAGCAGAAATTAATAAACAGAAATAAATAGGATTTATAATAAGGTAAGATCTGTTTCAGTGAAAAGTACAGATGAAATTTGCTGTTTTAAAGAAAAACATAGTAAAAATTTAAATACACAGTTATAAATAAAAAAGATGTTACAACTATAGACCAATAGGAAATTAAAAATTAGAGAACTCTATTCATAATTCTTTGCTAATCAATTTGGAAAAACTTGCTGAAACATACAATTTTTCTGGGAAATATATAAATTTCAAAAAATGGAAAAAGGGAGAAGTTAAGGCAACAACAAAACAACAAATAGCCACAAAATAAATCAACAAGACTATCAAAGATTTACTCCCTTTCCTGTACCCCTCTGTAGGTCTAGTGATAAATTTCTAGAAAATCTTTTAATTTTAATTATTTTTTTTTTTTGCAGTTTTTGACCGGGGCCAGGTTTGAACCTGCCACCTCTGGTATATGGGGCTGGCGCCCTACTCCTTTGAGCCACAGGCACTGCCCTAGAAAATCTTTTCAGAATAAACTATGCTTATGCTAACACACAGAACTTTGGGCTTTACAGTTCATTCTTTACATGTGGCTAACATAACCTGCTACTAAAACTTCACAAAGATAGCAAGCAATAATAAAATTATAGGATACAAAAACATAAATAAAAATTAGCAAGTCCACCAGAGCATTTAAAAGCATATTAGGTTTTGAAAAACATAGCCTATATTTTAGGAATACAATGATAGTGCAACACTGGGGACTCTATTAATGTAATTTACCATATTGATAGGACAAAAGAAATAAAAACACATTTATTATAATAAATGTTAAAAATGCTTTTAATAAAATTAAGTGTATTTTTTATTAAAAATCTCTCAGTTAAGCAGGGATAGAAAGATGCTGATAGACTATAAGAAGCATATTAATCACAAATCTAAGTCAATATTATTATATGAGTGATAAAAATAAACTGAAAATATAACCATGTTTACTGTTTTTCGATTATTTTTCTGGAAGATCACTCAATGAAAAAAAGCAAGCAAAAGAAATAAACAGCACATCTCTTAATGATATGAAATTAACATTACTTACAGAGGATAAGATTCATTACCTGGAAAACCTAGGAGACTCAACTGAAAACAGCTAGATCTAATAACTGAGCTCAAAATAGAGGTCAAGTACAAAACAAAGACAGCAGTGAAGAGCTTCCCTTTGCACCAGTAATAATCAGTGGGCAGTCAACATTTTGTGAGCATCTAAGATTTTCTAGATGTAGGGAAACTCAAGTAGAGTAGCCAAATATGGGATGAAAAGCATGAATATTTATGTTAATAATTAAAGAAATAATGGCCTGGATGTGGAGATAAAGGAACACTTTTACACTGCTGGTGGGACTGCAAACTTATACAACCTTTTTGGAAGGAAGTATGGAAAAACCTCAAAGAACTCAACCTGACCTCCCGTTTGATCCTGCAATCCCATTACTGGGCATCTATCCAGAAGGAAAAAAAAACTTTTATTATAAAGATACTTGTACTAGGCTGTTTATCGCAGCCCAATTTACAATTGCTAACGTGTGGAAACAGCCTAAATGTCCTTCAACCCAGGAATGGATTGGCAAGCTGTGGTATATGTATACCATGGAATATTATTCAGCCATTAAAAAAATGGAGATTTTGCAGCATTTGTACTAACCTGGATGGCGGTGGAACACATTATCCTTAGTGAAGCATCACAGGAATGGAGAAGTATGAATCCTATGTATTAAACTTTGATATGAGGACAATTAATGACATGGTGGGGCCTAGGGGAAGGGGAGAGCAGAGATGGAAGGAGGGGGTGAGGGTATGGAAAAGATAAAAAAAATGTAGTGACTAATTCTCACATAAATTGGATTCAATTTTGACTAAAGTACATTACTTAAACATTAATTTTTACTTCAACTTGGTAATCTGTTGCTTAGGATACAGGATACTGCATCCTCATTTCTAAGTGAATTACGTTTGTAATTTCCCCTTTATAATAATAAATTTTTTCCAATTTTAATATTAGGTATATACAGGTTAAGTAGAATAATTTTGAAGTATTTCTTCTTTTTCTATTGTCTATAAGATTTAGCATGATCTGTTTTTTTGAATTATCTTTTATTTTTATTTATAAATTTTGGTTGTCTATTTTTTGAGACTTCAGAAAAAAAATAATAAGAAGTTAATTAATGACTCCATACTGAACCTCAGAGTCAATGCATTCTATAATAGACATACTCTTATTTGACAATGATAAAAAATAATTAGAGAAATATAAATGGAAATGTCAATTAAATAGTACTTTATATCTAAATTAGCAAAGATCAGACTATAATAATTACCTGTGCTCACAAATGCAACAAAACAAGCGCTCTCATATGTCATAAGAATATAAACAAATACAACTTTACTTGAGGGCATTTCTGAAATTTATTTAAAAATCTATAAAATGGCCTCAAACTCCTGTGTTCAAGAGATTCTCCTGTCTCAGTCTCCCAAGTAGCTCCCAAGTGCCACTACACCTGGCTACTCTTTTTTCTATTTTTGGTAAAGATGAGGTCTTGCTCTTGCTTTCTCAGACTGGCCTCAAACGCCTGACCTCAAGCAATGAAGCCTCGGAGTAAGCCACTCCCCTTCCCCAAATGGTCATATTTTTAACACAGAAATACCCAAACCTCTTCTAAAAAAATAAGTAGAGAAAAAAAATAGAATGAAGTAGAAAAGAGTGCAAAATAGATGAGTGAATATGTTTATCAAAGCAATGTTTCTAATGGTGAAAACTAAATAAGAATCCATCAGTAAAGCCTTGGTAATGTAAATTGCAGTGAATACATTACTATTCAGTCATTAAAGTGTGTGCTGTACAAGACTATTTAGTGACTTGAAGATGTTCATGATATAGTAAACCAAACAACTGCACCATTCAATCCTATACTGTACCATGCACACAGGTTCTGAGCCCAGGAGGCTATGATGACTCCAGCTCTCTCTTCCACCTCCTTGTATGTTGGTTTTTATTGTTATGTATGAGAACTCTGGTTGAGTTGGAGGAATAGGACCCGCTTAATTCACAGGTATCTAAAGGAGAGAGAATAAAGGGAGTGGGAATGGTGGCATCAGGCTCGATCCTGGCAGGGTTAAACTATGCTTGAGCCCCATTGAAAGTAGAGGGTGGAATTAGATTTTAAAGGAGATATTTTTGTGAGAATGAGCCTGGACACTAGCATTGCCACTTACAAATCCGGGTGAGAAAATGAAGAACAAATACTGGGACATGACCATTTCCCCCCTTTTTGCATGGAATCCTATGCGTCAGGAAAGAACACAGATGGGAGGCACTGTCAGCAGAAGCAGTCACGGGTACTAGACATAATGGCTTCAGTGGCACAGGACTTTATGGAACAAAAAGATGGAAATACTCCTCCTGAGAATCTACTCATATACACATTAGAACTTAAACCACATAGACTATGCCTCTTAGATTCCTTGTTGTGATCTCTCTCTCTCCCTCTCTTTGTTTCCCTCTCTCGCTCTCTCCTCCACCCTCACCCACCCACAATCAACTTGGACATTTTTCTTTGGCCTGCCTTTCAGTTTACTAACTTTTCTTTATCTGTATTTAATCTTCTATTAAACCTATCTTTTACATTCTTTATTAAATCTTTTGTATTTTCCATTCCAGAATTTCTATTTTTTTTTTTTTATAGATTTCAGTCCCCTGCTGATATTTCCACTCTTTCATCGATTTTCTTGGACACATTAAATGCAGCTGTTTTAAAGTCAGTTTGTGATAAATTTTATCATGATCACCTGTGGGTCTACTTATATTATTTATTTTTCTTAGTTCTTTCCTTTAGTATACCTGACAAATTTGATTAAATTCAGAGTATTGTTTATGAGACATTGTAAAGGCTCTGTATGATATCTGGAGAATGTATTTTTGTTTCTGGCAGGTAATTAAAATAGAAGCAGATCACCCTCATCCACTCAAGTGTAAGGTCATCCATGCTGAGTTGTAATCTGTATAAAGGCTAATCTATTTCAGGTTTTCTTTTACTCCTAGCGTGTAGCTCTGCCAAGTACTTACTGCAAGCACCGGGTGTTTATCAAGGTCTCTCATTCTTAGCAACCTCTGAACGTCGATCTTTGCCTACCCATACTGTGAGCCTATTGTGTTGTCCTTCAACTCGGCGTCCGGGAATTCCTCTAGCCCTCTCGTGTTTCTCCTGGATCCTGCCGACTGCGCCAAACATGTTGCGTGACCGGAGATGCAAGGGGCTATAGCTTTGCCTCAGGTGTATGTCCGCACTGCAATGTTCAGAAGCGCAAGAAACAGGCTACGAGCTCTTTTTGTGGCAAATAACTTCTTAACTTTATTTCTCACTACCTTATATACTTTTGCAGTCATGTGCACACTTAAATCTGTGATTTACAATATTCATTATTTGACTTTAAACTTAAGTAGCAGATATCCTGTCCCAGAAAACAGCACAATACTCTTTTACTTTTAGGTCTTAAAAAATCTACATAAAAATAAGAGAGAGACAGAGCTGTAGGAGAACTA
>CAUYON010184982.1:0-12579 GCA_963573935.1 Arctocebus calabarensis
TGGAGAGCTGGTTTAGTTATGGCAAATTTCTTCAACATGTGGATGTCATTAAAGTATTTAATTTCTCCATCATAAGTGAAATTCAGTTTGGCTGGATATAAGATCCTGGGTTGCAAGTTAATTTGTTTTAGGAGATTAAAAGTTGATGACCATCCTCTTCTAGCTTGAAAGGTTTGAGCAGAGAGATCTGCTCAATGTTCTTCCCCTTTTAAGTTATGGTTTTCTTGCGTCTTACTGCTTTCAGAATCTTCTCCTTCATATTAATTTTAGTGACGTTAACTATGATGTGCCTGGGGGATGTCCTATTTGGGTTAAGTCATGCTAGGGTTCTGAAACTGTCTGCTATCTTAATTTCAGAGTCTCTTGGCATGTCTGGAAAGTTCTCTTTCATAATCTCAAGAAGAAGGGACTCTGTGTCTTGTGAAGCCAGTTTGTTGCTTTCAGGTATCCCTCTGAGGCGAATATTTGTTTTCTTTGAGTTATCCCAGAGCTCTGTGAGAGAAAGATCCGCTTTTGCCTTCCATTTCTCTTCCTCTTTGTAGGTTAGAGAGCATTCGAATGCTCTGTCTTCAATGTTAGAAATCCTTTCTTCTGCTTGCTCCATTCTGTTTCTGAGGGATTCTACTGTATTTCTCAAATCTTTGAGGGCTGCAACTTCTTATCTCAATGTGTCAAACTCTTTGGTCATTTTGTCTTTGAATTGGTTGAATTCTTGAGACATCTTTTGGATTACTGCCTGAAATTCTAGTTCCATCTTTTCCTCCATTCTGTGGACTTTATTTGCTATCCAGATTCTAAATTCAATTTCTGACATCTCAGCCATTTGTTTATGCATGGGATCTTATGCTGTGTCTACCTTGTTGTCCCTTGGGGGAGTTGATCTACTCTGATTATTCATATTGCCAGAGTTTTTCTGTTGATTCTGCCCCATGGTTGTTTTTCACTGTCTAGCTGGATGAGGAAGTAAGGTGAGATTGGATTGGAGACTTCTGGTGTTGTGGTTGACCAGCCCTTCACTAAGAAACTGGGACTGGTAACTGCAGCTTTTCCTTCACAAATTTGCAAAGGACCTGTATAGTACTACAGTCTGTGACTCTAGAGATCTGATTGGTGTAGTGCGGGTAGGTGGCTCTGTCTTGCATTCACCTGATCTCTGTCCAATCCTAGTAAATCAGTAAATCTGGGTTGCAATCTCTGCTTTGGAGAAATACAAGCAACTAGGACATCCCATCCCCCATATGTAATACATGGAAAGAGGATAATCAGACCTTCCCCCTACAACAAAACCTAGGTATCACCTTCAAGGATCCTCAGTTGATTTGTCAAGAGTTCCAAACCAATTATCCCAAACAGCACCCACTCTCTAACTGGAGAGTTCAAAAGGTCTCCAGAAACTAGATATTAATAGTCTACTGGTAGCTTTAGTGTGGCTTGAGCACCACTGGTGCTCTGAGGGGTCAATAAGCCCGTCCAGTGGAAGGTTTGGAGCAAGGGGGTTAATGGCTCTTTCCCCACCTTGTTCACCCTTCTCCACCAGACTCTGTTATCCCCAGTCTCTGGTAGCCCCACTGGCAGTCTCTGTTAACCCAGTCTCTGTGGCCCTATTCTGTCCAATTAGCAAATGTGCCAGGACTATGTGCCTGCCAGAATCGAAGTAGGGTCACTGCCTTCTTCTTGTGGTTACCACCCACTGCCACCATCCAGCAGGGGCACCTGATGCCTGCTTGCCTCAGGCACTCAATGGCAGCTGGAGAAAATTCCACCTGAGCTCAATCTAAACATGAGTATATCCTGACAGCAAAAGAACTTTTCCCTCAGCCACCACACCTTTGTTGCCACTGTTCTGTAACTCTGGTACCCCTATAGGGTGAGGTCTGGTTCCCTCTGGCAGACCACTGAGTTGGGGAGATGACTCTCCCAAATTAGAGCCCAGACAAGTCACTCTATTAATGTTGGTGTTAGGTGGGAGCTGTCTCCCCTTGGGTTTTTGTACCTCAGCAGTTGCTGGGTCTCCACCCGTAGTGCAGATACCCAAGTCTCTGCCCACTGTTGAGATACACTTTCTCAGGGCCAGGTGAGTCACCTTTCCCTCTATGTCTTTCTGTACTGTTACTGGATTCACAGATACAGCACAGCTGCACTGCCTCTGTCTATGCAATGCCTAGTCCTAGACAAGAAGTACAGACATTCTGGTCTCTGCAGAGGTTGGGCTTCTAGACCACCAGGCCAGGGGGAAGGGTAAACTGAAATTTCAAGATGCAAGGAAAATATTTGTTTAAATTTCCTCCCAGACAAGGGAATTCCTAGGCTCACAGCAAGGGCTCTCTGGAGAAGGAGTCCCTACTTCCAGCAATTCCTTCTGGTGGAGTGAGGGAGGAGAGTCTCAGTTCATTGCTTACAAGTAAATATCCCACAGCAACCTAGAAACTCTCTTAGGGGAGAGAACAGACACATGTCCTCTTGGGGATTGGATCTGTACTTGAAATTTGTTTCCTTGGAGTTGAAGCTTGCCTTGGCAGGGAAGACATGCAGTTTTCTGTCTCTTGTCTCAGCTCCACTCCCCTCCTTCATCTTTATTGGGTTCTTTCTGGCTGTTATCTCTCCCTCTGGACTGGAGCTTCTGCTGAAAGCTGGCTCCAGTCAACCGTCAACTCCCATTCCTCCTTGTTCTTATTGAATGTGTAAGTTGGAGTTAGGGAACATAATCAACCCGAGGATTCAGCACAACACAAAACACGTTGAAACCAAACAAACTAAACAGACAAAAAGTACATAGACATACAAGAGTACCAGACATACAACTACACAGATGCACAGACAATCAGAAACAACTGGACATACAGAAAAATAACAACTAGAACAGAAATGAGGTTAATCAAAAAGAATTAAAAATTTAAAAAATTTTTAAAAATGATAATAATAAATCAATAAAAATTAAAACTCTGAAAATCTGATGTAAGCACTCTCAGCAACCATAAAAAGGGTAAGAAGAGGATGAGAAGAAAAAGAAAAAAATTAATACTATATATTATTAATAAAAAAAGAGAAAAAAATAAAAAATTAGAAGAATATTAACAATAACTCCAGCAGGAAAAGAAGAAAAAGAAAAAAAAAAAGGCACCAACCACCGAAGTATTATTCTATATATATATATATATATATATGTGTGTGTAAAAAAAAATACAACTGTAGGAAGGATGTCATAGGAGTCAACTTTAATAGGAATGTATTTATATTACAATATACTTTCTGGACACCAGGTGATGGTGCGAGTGGTTCCCAGGCTTAAACTTGGTTGATGTTTTACTTTGTTACCATGGTTACCACTGTATCTAGCCCATAGAAGGAGGTGCCTGTCGGCACCATTTCTGAAATTTCAGAATCTGTCTGTTTTCCAACTGGCTGCCCAACCTAGGTAGACCTGTTCAAGACGGCACCCCTATGTGACCTCCAGACTCAGCGCAGGAGACCACGCTGCACCACTTTCTCCACTCTTTCTCCACTCGTGCCTGGTTTCACTGAACTGGGAATTGCAATCTTCCATGGGGGAAGGGCTGGTTGCCACTGGCACCTGCTGTTTCAGCAATAACAGCACGGAGATTTTTCTGTCAGAGTCTAGCTCTAGATTATGCTTTTGACAGTTGCAATCTGTCCAGTTGCTGCACACACCAAACTGCCAGTCTACACCAATAAACTCCGTCCTAGAAAGATTAAATCCGTTCATTCACACCTGCTGTTCCTGAAAAAGGTGCCCATGCCCAGTCGCCATTTCCAAATGTGTGTGTTCCCGGGAGGGATACTTTCCCCCTAATTTTCTATTGGGCAGTCTAGCCCCCTGCCGCTCCAAACGGCAACCTCTCTGATCACAAATTTCTGCTCAGGAGTCCACACTTCTCTGATCTTTCCACAAAATGCCTATTTTCCCCACAAACTGGGAACTGCAGTCCTTTGTGGGGGAGGGGCTGGTTGCTGCCACTGCTGGTGCCCCTTTAAGAGTGACACAAAAATTTCTCTAACAGAAACTGCGGCTCCAGGTTAGATTTTAAGTTCAGGAATCCAGCTCCTCATTGTACACCCCTTGCTGCCTGTCTGCACCGACTTTCCCCACAGGGGACAATCCAGCCAGCCTCTCTCTCACCTGAAGGTTTGGGAGAGTTGCACTAGCCATCCATCCCATCCATCTGTCCTGTCCATTCCATCATGTTCTGCCTCCTCCTACAGGTTTTCTTTTCTTTTTCTTTTCTTTTCTCTATTTTTTTTTTTGACACAAAGTCTCACTATGTCACCCTTGGTAGAGTGCTGTGGCGTCACAGCTCACACCAAACTCAAACTCTTGGACTTAAGCAGTTCTCTTGCCTCAGCCTCCCAAGTGGCTGAGAATACAGGCACCCACCACATGCCTGGCTATTTTTCTGTTATTGTTGTCATTGTTGTTTAGTAGGCCCTGTCCAGGTTCAAACCTGCCATCCCCAGTGTATATGGCTGGTGCACTAACCACTGAGCTATGGGCACAAAGCCAATAACCTATAGGTTTTGTTAACTTGTGCCCTCATTATTGTTATGTTTGAGGAGTTTAATGATTTCCTCTTTTATCTCTTCCTGAATCCAACTATTATTCAGAATAAGGTTGTTTCATTTCTAAGTCTTTGTGTGGGAATGAACATTTTTGTTGGAGTTGAGTTCCACCTTTATCGCCTTGTCATCTGAGACTATCCAAGGCATAATTTCTATTCTGTTAATTTTGCTGAGGTTTGAGTTCTATCCTAAGACGTGGTCTATTTTGGAGTATGTAGCATGAGTTGATGAGAAAAATGCATGTTCCTTAACTTTGGGGATGGTGCGTTCTGCATATGTCTATTAATCCTATTTGTTCTAGGGTCCCATTTAAGTCCTTTGTATCTTTGTTTAGGTTCTGTTTAGAAGATCTGTCCAGTTCTGTCAGAGCAGTGTTAAAGTCCCTGGCTATTAAGGTGTTTGGAATATCATAGACCTCAGATCCATCAAGGTCTGTTTCATAAACCTGAGAGCATTTAAGTTGGGTGTATAAATATTCAAAATCTAAATGCCTTCTTGTCAAATTGTTCCTTTGACAAGTATAACGTGTCTGTCTTTGTAGTTCTTAACTTTAGTTACTTTAAATCTGCTTGTATCTGAAAATAAGATTGAAACCCTTCCTTTCTTCTGATTTCCATTTGCTTGAAAGACTGTTTTCCATCCCTTAACCCTGAGTCTTGATTTGTCCTTCAAGGCTAGGTGTGTCTCCTGGAGACAGCATATGGATGGTTTGTGCTTTTTTATCTAATCAGCCAGCCTGTACCTCTTCAGTGGTGATCCATTGACATTTATTGGCATAATTGATAAGTGTGGTGAAGTTCTATTCATCTTATTTTGTGAAGGTCCATTGTGTAGTTTTATCCTTTGTGCCATTATGTAAGCTAAGTTTTGATCTTTACCTTCTGGGTGTTTACTTTGCTGGTGATCTAGTGTGATGGTCAGTGTTGAGAATAGGTTTAAGGATTCCCTGTAGAGCTAGTCTTGTTGTGGCAAATTTCCTCAGTATTTGTTTATCCACAAAAGACTTGATTTCTCCTTCAACTTTTCAGCTTAGTTTAGCTGCAAAAGGATGTAGAATTTTAGGCTGAAAATTATTTTGTTTAATAATATTAAAACATTCTTTTCTGGCTTATAAAGTTTCATTTGAAGAGTTTGCTATCATCCTAATGGCTCTGCCTCTGTAGGTCAGTTGGCACTTACTCCTGGCCAATAGCAGAATTTTTTCTTTCATCTTGACTTTGGACAGGTTCATTATAATGTCTTGGAGAAACTCTGTTTGAATTGAGTGTATCTGGGGTTCAATAGCTATCTGAAAGGAGTGTGTCGATATCTTTAGTAAAACTTGGGACGTTTTCATTTATGATGGTCTCCAGTAGGGCTTCCATTCCTTTGGGACAATCTTCTTCCCCTTCAGGAATCCATATTATTCATATGTTTGAAAACTTTTTGGAGTCTTGTAGTTCTCTAATCACCTGTTCTACTTTCTTTCTCTTCTTTTCTGTCTCTTTGACTACCTGTGTTAACTAGAAAACTTTATCCCCTAGCTCTGATTCTTTCTTCTCCATGGTCTAACCTACTTTTGATACTTTCTACTGCATCTTTACATTCCCTGATTGCCTCCTTCATTTCCTTAAGCTCTGCCTGTACCCTTTATATATTCTACATATCTTTTGTCCAACTTTCAGTTCTGTCTTTCCATTTCCTCATCCATTCCTTTTATGTCTTTATAATCATATTTTAAATTCTCTTTCTGTCAAATCCATTAATTCTCTAAAGGTGGAGTATTCTTCATGGTTCCTGGGGGACTTTCTCTGTGTTGACTTTTCATGTTGCCAGAATTTTTCCATAGCTTCCTCCTTGTGTGCTATTTCTTTTTGTTCACCTCTTTATCCTCCTTTTTCCTTCTTACTTCCTCCTCTGTTTCAAATTACTTTGCCTCTGTGCTTAGGTAAAAAATAAGGGAAGGGTAAAGTGTAAGCAGGGAGAAACAAGAGGAAAAGAAAGAATAAAAAGAAGGAAAAATAAAAATAAAAAAAGGGAAGGAGGATGAAAGAAAGAATTAAAGCACAGGGGAGAATGAGGACAGGAAGAGAGAATGAGAGTGGTAGAAGAACTGGTGGTGACTGGCATAATGTTAAGGCCACGTCTGTAATTGAAGAGTTTTGAGAGCCTTGGCTGGATGAGTTCCTCAAAATCAGCAGCACCTTACTGGACTGAGCAAAGCCAAACTCTTCCTCTGCCAAAAATAGGAAGAGAAAGTAAAGTGAAAAAACAAAAACAAGAAGGAAAAAAATAAATAAAAATGAAAAAGAAATAGAAAAATTCTACAATGTGGACTTGTGAATACTGTCTTCCTGAGGCCAAAGGTCCCTAGACCAGGAATTCTCAACCTGTGGATTGCAACCCCTTTGAAACAATGAAAACCCATCACGGCATTAGGAAGGTTGAGAACCACTGCCCTAGACCTTGATCACTTGGCCTCCGTAAGCCAAACTACTGCTGTGACCTCCCCACAGACCACAGTCATGACACCCCAGTACTCACCAAAGAAAGAAAAGATGAAAAAGAAAAGAAAAATAATAATAATAATAAAGTAAAAATAAGAAAATTAAAAATACAGTTGTATCAAATAAAGAAGAAGAGTGTAAAAGAGAAAAAGAAAGAAAGCAGAAAGGGCCCCAAAAAGGAAGTGATATCTTAGCTATTGCATGGGATATTTATGTGGGAAAGAAAAGGAAAGTAGAAGAATTTGTGTAAGAAGAGAGAATGAAAAGGAGTGAAATAAAGAGACAGAATAAATGAAGCTGAAATAGCATGACCAAAATTATAGGTGTCCTCTCTCTTGATGAAAGGAATAATGGAAGTTAAGAAGAGAACCAACTCAAATAATTAGTAAAAACAAAGCACAACAAAACAAATTGAAAAAGGCTCAAATAGCCAAAAACTGCAGCAACCTCAAAAACACAGAAAAGAAGAGAAAAAAAGAATAAAAAGTAAAAAAAATGTAAAAACTAAAAAAATGTATATATATATAAATTTATTTATACATAGGTAGATAAACCTCTGTTTTTCTTATTCCTAACTTAGTTGCCCTCAGTGATTGCCTAACTTCTTTGTCAGAATCAGACCCCACCAGGTTGGGATCTTGTCTCACCAGCCACCAAACAGATGGCAAATCCACTCCCACTGGTATTTAAATCAGGTTGCTGTGTACTATTCAAGTCCACCCACTGTTCTAAGCTTTCCACTCGATGAACAGATTCCCCCCAAAAACTGAAAATTCTGGAAAGGCATCCTCCCATCCTGGCTCTCCATGGTGTGTCTGGCAAATTACTGTGGTTCACAGTTTTTCACCTAATGAGTCAGATTTCCACAACTCCGTATCATACTCTATAACCAGTTCACCACCTCCTCACTGTGCACCCTGAGCTACGACTCCAGGTAAGGTGCCCAGGCCAGGTACATCTGGGTTCCCTCTTTTTCCCAGATATACCAGGTAGGGCTGGGTTCTCTCCTGGTCCACTATCTTGCTCTGCCACCCATGATTCATTGTTCACGAATTTTATTTTTCAAGAATCAGTTCATAAAGCATCTTAGGCTTCTCAATAGCCTGGCAAAAAGATATTATATTAACCTCATTTCCAAATGAGAAAATAGTCTCGCAGAAAAGTGAGACATATCATCTCTGTGGTCACAGAGGGGGTGATTTGGCACTGAAAACAGTGCGTCCACGCCCAAGTACACTTCCTTCCTCACAGGTCCCCACACTGTGCCACCTAGAAAGAATATGGCCTTAAAATTGATTGGCGAAGCCCCAGTAGTGATTGGTTTACATTTTTCTCAAGTAGCTGAAAGGAGGATCCACTGTGTCAGCCTCACTCTTAGATCTGGAAAATCACAAAACGTGGGTTGAAACCTAAGAGCAACCTGTTCATCTCTACCAGACTTGTTCAAGTGTCAGACAGACAGGGACCCACGGCTGTCCATTTGTACCCATAGCTTCTCCAGTCATATCCAAGTTATTTTTAATGCCCCATGAATTCTAAAACAAACACACCCACTTCACAGGAGAAGGAGAAAAGTGAGGAGTAATCTGTGAACTGTGAACTGACATGTGTGAGCAGCTTCTGGAGAGAGGAATTAAGTGGTTCAGGACTGGAGGTCAGGGATGGGGGCCTGGGTTCTCTTGATGCTCAACAAATTCCAAGCAAAGTCCCCTCACCCTGTGTGACCTAAAATTCCATCTATGTCCCTACAATAAAAGACCTGTTGGTAGGTTTCAAGTGGGTAGTGAGATAATTTATGTAAGCATAAATTTCAAAAGAATCTTAAGGGTCTTCATAAAACATCTGCAAAACTACTAAAAAGCTAATGCTTAATATAGTCAGTGAAAACCCAAGACTCCTATTTGAATGGATAAATTCCTCTAAATACATAAGGAACAAAGAGGAAAAGAAACCAACTGCCTCCAGAGGCATTCAAATTATTCCAGCTTTTCTGGAGAAGGTGATTGTGGAGGAGTTGTAGGTGTTCGCATTGTGCCAGTAATTGCTACCAAGGTTAGCTAGCTTTCCAATACCGGCTACAAAAGCTGGGGGATGAAGTTACCTCTTGAGCCCTTTGCAGGCAGAGCTGGTGGTGAGCTCTATGGGGGCTGCACACCAGCAGTGGGAGGTCCCTTTTATCTGCGTGGTTCTCTACATCCCTAATTAAATCTCAGAAAATTTAAGACCCTTAAATTTCAAGACAGTCCTATCAAAGCACTGTTTTGAAACTATAGTCTTAGATGATAGGTTTGAAAGAGAGGAAAATTATGTTTATTATCTACTCTGTATCTCAGTGCGTGGCTGTCTCATTTAAGGCTTCAGTTTCCATGGAAACAGCCTGGGGGACAGTGTATGCTTTTCAGAAAGTTCTCTGTTAACACCTCCTAGTCCTCTGAAATTACTTGCAACCAACCTAGGGGCTTAAAATTGTAAATGTTCACAATTACATTTATATTTATTAAAAGCACTGACCCCAATTGAAAAATGGGGACAATTCACGAAAAAAAAACAAACAATTGCCATTCATTCATCCAGCTGGGAGGCAAGGAACCCAGCTCAGAAAAAGGGTGTGTGGCTGATTAACAAACACTGAAAACAGGCCAGGTGTGGTGGCTCACACTGTAATCCCAACATTCCTGGAGGCCAAGGTAGGTGGATTGCCTGAGCTCACAGGTTCAAGACCAGCCTGAACGTGAGCAAGACGCTGCCTCTAAAAATAGCCAGGTGTTGTGGTAGGTGTGGCAGTCCCAGTTACTTGGGAGGCTGAGGCCAGAGAATTGCTTGAGCCCAAGAGTTTGCGGTTATTGTGAGCTGTGATGCCACGGCACTCTACCAAGGGTGACAAAGTGAGACTGTCTCAAACAAACAAAAACCACTGAGAACTGTCTGTTTACAGTAGTAATGTACAAATGTGCAGAGGAACAGAGCACTGTCCTTCCAGCTACCAACCTGGGGAAACTGATAAGAGCTGCCATGTGTAAAGCATTTTTGAACAACACATCCTTTGATGCAGTTATTCTTGTTCTGAAAAATAACTCTAATATGAAAATATGTTATCCACAAATATGTTTATAGTAACATTTTTAAATTTTGCAGTACTGGGGAAAATGCATATTCAACAATAATGAAATGGTTATAGCCTACTGATAGAACTTTATTTGGGTATTAAAGTAATATTCATGAAGAATATGAAAATAAATGGAAATTTCCTAGTTATGTCAAATCTAAGGAGAACTCCATGCATAGTTTGACAGTTACCAGAGAAGAATTTTGTATTTAAAGACTAAACAATAGTATCCCAAGATATTAACAGTATTCCTGTCTGCATGTTAAAGTCATGACATAGTTCTTTCATTCTCTTTGTCTGTATTTCCAAATTTCTTCAAAAAATACAGTTGGTCCTCCATATCCACCAATAAAAATGTTCAAAATCAAATAACATACAATAATTTAAAATAATACCAATAAAAAATATAGCATAGCAATTACTTACATAGCATTTACGTGTGTTAGGTATTAGAAGTAAGCTAGAGATGACTTAAAGTACAGTCAGCTGTAGCTTAAAGACATAAGCTATGTTCTGAGGCATGTGATGTGACACAATTTCACCCTGTGCAAACATCAGGGTGTCCTTAAGTGCACGTGAATGGTTCAGCCTACACACCTAGACTGTACAGCACAGCCTATTACTCCTTGGCTATGACCTTATACAGTATATTACTGCACTGGATACTGTAGATAACTATGACAAGGGTACTTGTGCATCTAAACACACCTAAGCATAGAAAAAGGACAATAAAAATACAGTTTAAAAGATGAAAAGTGGTATACCTGTCCAGGGCACTTACCACGAATGGAGCTGGCAAGACTAGAAATTGCTCTGAGTGATCCATGTGTGAGTGGTGAGTGAAGGCCTAGAACACTACTGTGGCTGACGTTACACTTTACAAATTCTGTGCACTTAGACTACACTACACTTACTTAAATTTTTTTCAATAATAAATTAAACTTCATTTGTAGTTTTTTTACTGTTTAAACTTTTCAACTTTAGGCTCTTCTTAATAATACTTAGCTTAAAACACAATACACTGTATAGCTGTATAAAGTATTTTCTTTATATCCTTATCCTATAAGCCTTTTTATATTTTAAAAAATTATTTTTTATTAATAAATATTGTTTTTAACCCCCTTAAGCCCTTTTTTTTCTACAAACTAAGAAGCAAACACACACATCAGCTTCCACAGGATGAGGTTCTTCAGTATCACTGCCTTTCACCCTCACACTGCGTCCCACGGTGGGTAATGTGTTATCCCAGGGGAGCTGCCATCCCCTGGGGTAACAATGCTTTCCAGATACCTCCTGGAGGACCCAACTGAGGCCATTTCACAATTAACATTTTTTTATAAGTAGAAGTAGTATATTCTAAAATAATGATAGACAACTATAGTATCATAAATACACACACCAGCAACATAGTCCTTTCTTATCCTCAAGTGCTGTCCTCAACAGCACAGTAGGCCTTTTGTACCAGCATCACCATAAGCACGTGAGTAAGGGGTCGCCCTGTAATATTAAGATAGCTACAATAGGAACTTTTCAGCTCCATTATAGTGTTATGGGAACATCGTCTGTCATTGACTGAAGGGTTCTGACATGATGCGTGACTGTATAAAGGAAGGTGAGTGTCAGTATTATGCAAACACTACACTACTTTATGGAAGGGACTTGAGCATCCACGATGGATCACAAGAGTCCTGGAACCAACAGCAGACACCGAGGCACAGCTGTGTACAGTCTTTTCCCTTTATCTGTGGTTTTGCTTTCTGCGATTTCATTTAGCCATGGTCATCAACCATCAAAAGTATTAAATAGAAAAATTCCAGGAATAAACACATAATTTTATTACAGAATATTGTTCTATTCTATTTCATTATTAACTATTGTTATTAATACCATACTATGCCTAGTTTATAGGTATGTATGTATAGAAAAATATCTTAGTATATATAGGGCTTCATGCTAACCACAATGCCAGGCTCTCTCTGTCCATCTTGGAAAGGATCCCCCATGGATACGGAGGAGCTGCTGTATTATCACTTGAATTGCACCATGAAACAAAGCTTGAGAGTTTCTCATTTCCCTTCTTCTCCATCAATACAAACGACCAAAGAAAACATTAGATTTATAAAACAGAAACTAGATGAAGAATATATATAAAATTTAAACAACACAGCCATAGCTCTTTTCAAAAAGGAGATGTAATAAATTGTTGTACATATATACCATGGAATACTATGCAGCCTTAAAGAAAGATGGAGACTTTACCTCTTTCATATTTACATGGATGGAGCTGGAACATATTCTTCTTAGCAAAGTATCTCAAGAATGGAAGAAAAAGTATCCAATGTACTCAGTCCTCCTACGAAGCTAATTTATAGGTTTTATATGAAGGTATAACCCAACTATATATAGCACAAG
>CAUYON010184985.1:0-42474 GCA_963573935.1 Arctocebus calabarensis
ATGCAGCTGGAACATAATCTTCTTAGCAAAGTATCTCAAGAATGGAAGAAAATGTATCCAATGTACTCAGCCCTACTATGAAGCTAATTTAAAGGTTTCATATGAAGGCTATAACCCAACTATAGCACAAGAATATGGGAAGGGAGGGGAGGGGAGAGGTTGGGGTGGAAGGAGGGTAATTGGTGGGGCCACACCTAAGGTGCATCTTAGACGGGTTCAGACAAAACTTACTAAATGCAGAATACAAATGTCTTCATACAATAACTGAGAAAATAACATGATGACTATGTCAAACAGTTTGATGAAAATGTTTCAGATTACAATGAAACCAGCACATTGTACCCCTTGATTGCACTATTGTACACAGCTACGATTTAATAAAAAAAAAAGAAAGAAAAGAAAAACATTGCAATTCTTTATATGTGTTTTTATTTTTTTACACATTTCCTAATATTTTCTCAAAAACTAAAATTAATAAATAATAATTCATTATTTTGAATGTGTGAACATTCCTAACAGAGCTAGTCATCTATTTTTCTCATCTTTTTATTTCTTATATAATTTTCAGTTTTCCTTGGATTTTCTAAATGCCTTTCTTTTCTGATAGTTTTTAATTTGTCTTTTTGTCACACCCTCATTTTTTTTCATTTAAAACATAATCATATGATATAAAAATTAAAGGACTTTGTATATGGAATAACTATTTTAGTCATTTTTATGTACTTTCCTTCTTTCATTTTTTCTTTTCTCTTATTCTAGAAAGAGACTCTCAGCAGAAGACTTTGCTTTTGGGCTTGATGGATTAAATTTATCTGGAAGATACTTTCCATTCCCAAATAATTACATACAAAAATCTAAGCTTATTGTGGAAATGGTGTTATATACTTAGTCATAGGGGCGGGGGGAGGAAGTGTGTACAAAAATATAAGGAAGGAGAGAAAGATTATTCTTACCTTAGAGGAATTTTCAAAATTTGTATTTAAAAAAAGGATAGACCACATATTCTTTCTCTTCAGGGTCCTCTATAAAGCAATAATAAAAGATTTAAAATGTTATAAAATGATAACAAATAAGTAAAGTAAGGGTGGCATACATGAGAGAAAAAAATTTCTGAAGAGTTGATACAAGAGTGAAAATTGTCAAAGCAGTACTTAGAAAACTGCAAAGAGAGGCATGTGTATCTAAACAGCAAGTTGATTTACCTTGCAAAAAATCAAAAATAAGACCCAAAGCTCAGAAGAAAAAAAGAGAGGTGAGAGAAGCATTGGGTATGTGAAAAAGGAGGAGATACTGAAAGTCTATAGGCAGAGGGTTCTTACCTCTCCCTGCAACCTGGGTTTTCCTTCAGAGAATATCTTCAGCTATGGAAAAAAAAATTTAGAGTTTCTCTCTCTAAACACAGCAAAGATTCTAGAAAAAAAACTTTACATTTTGACAGAGCATCGTTATGACGCAATAACACTACAGACAGCAAACAACCTTTTACTGTCTAATTGTAGAATATTTGAGGGAGGACTCCTGAAAAACAGCACAATAAAACCCCAAAAACCCAAAGTCAGAACAACACCACAATAAATGAGCAGACACACAAGCCCTACAGGAAAAAGAACTATCAAAAAGACCAGATAAAAGAAACAAAAACTCTCAAAAGGGCATTCATATTTTAAAGTTTGACAGATATTGATAAGCTGTTCTCCAAAGAAGTAATAGCAAATCATGGCTCTGCAGAAAATGTACAAAAGTGTGTACTTTCTCATGCCCTGACCAACCAACTTATGAATGCTTGGCAATTTGAGTGAGATACAACATCTTTTTGTTTTATAGTGGATTTGCTAAATTATGTCACATTGAAAATTTTTTTAGGTTATTAACCTTTTTTTATTAACTGTCTATTCATATCCTTTTTATTTTTCCATTGTGTTACTAGTGCAGCTGTATAGTGAGTTTTTCTACTGTATTGGACTTCTCTCATTTTATGATTATTAGTTAAGATTGTTTCGGATACACTAGAGCATTGATTTAATATGCATTTTATAATGAACTTATCTATGTATAACAAACCCTTGCTAGGATTTTAATATGAATTATGGAATTATAAACTAAATCTATAGATCAACTTGGGGACCACTGTCATCTTTAAATTATGTTGAAACGGCTAACCATTAACATACCAGATCGCTCCATTTATTGAGGTCTCTTGTTTTCCTCTATCAGAATTTTATAATTTCCAGCATACAAGACTTGTTCAATTAAGTCTATATCAAAATAATTATCCTTGGAGTTGTTATAAGTGGCACTGTGCTTTTTATTTCAATTTCCTCATGTTCCTTGTTGGTATGTAAAACTATGAGGGCAGTGCCTGTGGCTCAAAGGAGTAGGGCGCGGGCCCATATGCCAGAGGTGGTGGGTTTAAACCCAGCCCCGGCCAAAAACTGCAATTGACATTCAAGTGTTCATTTGTGCTCTAAGGTTTTGCCAAACTCATTTATTAGTTCTTAAGTAAGTTGAAATGATTCCTCTCTATTTCTAATTTTCTGAGAGTTTTTGTCAACAATTAACATTGGATTTTATTGAATGCTTTTTCTGCATCCATTGATATGATCCCATGATTTTTCCTTCCTTAGCCTGTTGATATGATAGATCACATTGACCAGTTTTCAAATGTTCAAAAAAACTTTCAAGAAATATGTAGAACCTTGAATATCTGAAATAAATTCCACTTGGTCATTACGTATACTTTTTAATATGCATTTGATTATATTGGCTAATATTTTGTTGAGGATTTAAGCTTATTTATTTTTATTTTCTTACACTCTTTTTTGTCTTTTTTAAAACCAGACTGAGTAAGAAGTATTCTCTTTCTTATATTTTCAAGAAGAGATTATATAAAATTGGTATTACTTTAAATGTTTGGTAGAAATCACTAACTCTGGGCCTGGAGATTTCTTTTCTGAGAGATTTTAAATTGTGAATTACATTTTTTAAGTGGTGCATGTGTATATCATTTATTTCACCTAGACTGAGTTTTTTGTTCATGTGGTTTTCAAGGAATTGATCTGTTTCTACTAAGTTGTCAAATTTAGTAGTGTAAAGTTGTTCATACTATTCACCTATGATTCTTTTAATGGCTGCACAATCTATAATGATGTATTACACTTTATCGCTGATATTGGTAATTTGTGTCTTCTCACTTTTTATTTTCTTCAGCCTTACTAGAGGTTGATCAATGTTATTGATCTTTTAAAAGAGTAACCAGCTTTTTGTTCCGTTGATGTTTCTATTGTTTTCTTATTTTTAATTTTATTGATTTCTGTTCTTTGTGTTTCCTTCCCACACTTGCTTTAAGTTTGTTTTGTTCCTACAGAAGGAAACTTGCATTATTATTTTTGCTATTGTTATTACATTTTTGAGACAGCAGGTAACTCTCTGTTACCCCAACTAGAGTGCAATGGGCATCATCAGAGCTCACTGAAACCTCACACTCCTGGGCTCCGGTGATCCTCACCCTCGGTCTCTCAAATAGCTGAGACTACAGGTGCATGCTACCACAACTGGATGATTATTTCTATTTTTAATAGAGATAGGGTCTAACTCTTGCTCAGGCTGATCTTGAACTCCTGAGCTCAAGACATCCTTCTGCCTCAGTCCCCTAGAGTGCTAGGGAGACCACACCTGGCCAAGAAATTTATATTATTAAGTTAAGACTTTTCTTCATTTCTAAGGTGAGTACTCCTTTCTAAGGTGGTGTATTTTCCTCTCAGCACAATTTTCCTTTGTTTTTTAGTCAATGTGTTTTCTATTTTCTTTGGGACTTTCTCTTTGACCTATGGATTATTTAGGAGTATGATATTTAATTTCTCATACTTAGATATTTTATTATTGCTTCTTTGTTATTGATTTACTATTACATTTCCCGATTCTCTATTAATATGAAAATAGATACAAACACAAATGTAGATGGAAAAGATATCTCAACAGCTTACCACTCAACTGAAGGATGGAAGGTCTGTTTTATTTGGTCTCTTTACCTTGCTCAGCTTTTTAATCTGTAGGTTTGTGTCTTTTACCAAATTTGGCAAGTTCTCAGCCACTGTTTCTTCAAATACTATTATTCCATCCCCCTCTCTTCCTCCTGCCTCTCTTTGACTGCACTAATATACATGTTGGATCTTCTGTTATTATTCCCTGGTCATTTTGTCTCAACTCATTTGTGTTCAGTCTTTCTTTAATTCACTGTTGTTCAAATTTTGTACATTCAATTGATCTGCCCCCAAATTTACTGATGTAAAATGCTTGCAGTAATTTCACAAAAACAACCACAATAAGAAAAATTTCACCAAAAAAATACCTTTTGATAAAATTGACTAACGGGTGAAATAAGTTCATGGTATTTATTTTTATCATGACACATAGTGTATGAATTACAGAAATATCCTCTCGGATTGATATTTATTCATTCAGCTGATGATTTTCCATCTACTTCTTAGACACGACAAGATTTCTAGTGTTTTACTTTCTCTTTCTGTGCCTTTTTTAAAATAGTAACAGCAATAACACATAAACTCAAAATCAGTATAAATGGAACCATTAGGGGAAAAGTTACTTTCTCCATGTTTAGGGTATTCGTACATAACTGAAATGATTTTATGTTCTTGATTTTGTTGTTCTTGAAAACATGTGATCTTACCATCCAGTGCTATTTGTGATGAGGCGGTAGCTGAGCGCCTCCATCCAGACACAGTGGTTCTTCATGTCCTGATCCTCTTTGGGAACAGCTAATGAACACATTTTGGCACACGCTAAGAAGCCTGAGATAAGCACTATTACAATTTGTTTCTATCTAAATTACTCCAATTTGGGAAATGGTGCTGAATTGCACTGATTTCCCACAAACCTAGCTCATTTTGATGAATACTACTCTGTGTCTTGATGCAGGATATTAGAGCAACAGAAAATAAACACGCACACAAACAGAGAAATGTCTCCAACCTTTTATTTTGGATCAAACAATTGCTTTTGTTCTTCACATTGATTCAGTTGGTAATTAATACTATGCTCTACAATGAATGTCATTTGCATAATTTGAACATTCAACAATATTAATATTCCTTTTCTTAGAAATAAAAATGAACCAAAGAACCTTTTAACAGCTGTTAGAAGTATATTTTGTAATCAGATTGGGCATTTGTGCCTGTAAACAATGAAAGGGTGAATTATTCTTTAAATCTGCAGCTCTGTCAGTATTTTACAATCTGATCACTTGTGCTGAAAGAATGGAAGCTACGTTTTGAAATAATTTTTCTGAAGAATTTATCATAATGTAAAAACTGCACAAAATATTCCCTTTTCTTAAACTCTTCCCCATAATTATTATTATATTTAAAATTCATAATTGAAAATGACTATATATAAAACTGGCAGGTATATGTAGCATTTGACACAGCGCCTTACAAGCAAAACAGCCACTTGGTATTCCTTGCTGACGATGGACATAAAAGAAAATGCTAAGCTGGATTCTACATTTATTCAGTACTGGAATAAGAGGAGAGAATATTTAGATACTACTTTGACCTTGAAAACTATTAAATGGGCCTGCACTTTAGGAAGGGAAAGATGTGGAAAAGATACTGAGAGGCACCATACACTTTCCCTCACATAATGTAACAAAATATTCTAGCTTGAGAAATAAGACATATACTCAATTCTAATATGAAGCCAGTAGATGATCCAATACATAGCCTCGCAAGTGAAAAACTCAAATCAGTTCAAGGTGGGGAACGAGGAAATGAGGGAGAGAAGAGGAGAGAAGGGGACGAGGGGGGTCACTGTGTATGGCACCCCTCTTGGGCGCAGGGCACAACTATAAGAGGGACTTCACTTAACAAATGCAAACAGTATACCAGAATTCGTTGTACCCTCAATGAATGGGAAACCATAAAACATAAAAATAAGAAATATAACTATCAGTTACAGAATGTTACCTTTTGGGGTTGTTTGAAATAAATTTTTAAATTAAAAAGTGGTGTTATAAATGTGAGACATGTTTAAGACAATAAGCAGTTAAAAGCCAAATGAATGGCAGAGACAGTAGATTCTGAAACTTCGGAGAAGGGCCAAGATGCTGGGGAGGGGAATAATTCATGACGTTCTCACTAGTCATCTTATCTGCAGGGATCATAACAATAAAGATATCGTAACAACGTGCTGAGCCAGCGTGTACGGGCTCACAAACGCACACCGTCATCAACTCTTCCCAGCTCCTCGGAAATTATCTCTTGGGAGTATTTATACCGCAGAAATTGGCAAATTCTACAAATCACTGACATTTTTCTCTCGGAAAAACAGTTGGTAAATATTTATTAGCACACAATTGTATGTAAAGACCTTATCAAAATCTAGTTCAAATATTCCTGTAAATTCTGGTTAAAAGTAATTTTTTTTTTTTTTTTATGATGAGGAGGTTGAAACCAAATAACAGAACTTGATTTTCAAATTTTTGCCTGATGGTTTTCCTACCAGATACAGGAAATAATGTTGTCATATTAACAAATTTTATTTTTACTTGCAATTTCCCCCTTGAGCTGATATGAGTTTTTTGAACTCTGAATATCCAGTATCTTAAGGCTAATTTTGTACCCTAATGAAATCCATTAACAAAAGGCCAATGTATCTATTTTGGTAATCTATTCCTGCATAAAAAATACCCCAAGATTCAGTGGCTTAATTGCTGATGTTTCTATTTTTTTTTTTTATTGTGGTTACAAATCTGTGGGCCAAGATTTGGGGAGGATGAAGATAGAAAGTTTGCATTTGGGGTGTCTCATGTGATTGCAGTCAGATTTCAGCTTGGGCTTGGATGGCTCTCTCACCCTAGCACTGCTGAGAGTCAGCGGGCATCCTCAACTGGAGTCTTTGCATGTGGCTTCTTCAACACGACCTATCAGACTCATTAGACTTCTTATGTGGCAGTTGAGCCTTCCACACACAGGTTTTGCAATGAACAGGGAAAAAGCTGCATGGCCTGTCTGAACCCAGGCTCGGAAGTTACATAGGGTCACGGTTGCTGTACTGAAGCACTGTAACCCTACCTAAATATTAAGGAAAGCCAAGATGATATTATATCTCAATTGGAGATGTCTCAAAGAACTTTATGGCCATTTCTTTTAAACCTGACTCAAAAGTCAATTCACTTACTTTAGGTACTGTAATATCTAAAACCCTTGGTCTCTACCAAGTATTGGTTTCTTTTTCCTTTTGGTCATTTACAAAGAAAAAGATGAAGTAAAATTCCTAAATCTAAGTATGAAACAACAAAATCCCAAGATGTGAGCTTTTTCCTTATTCTCTCATGTTCTATATGAACCATTTTGATAATCTCAACTAATATTTAAAGAAGAGAGTCAATGAAATATAACATGTCATTCTTATGCTTAAGAAACTTAAAATAAAGTTGGAGAAATATAATATTTATACATGCATTTATTCTTCCACTCAGGAAACAGTTACTGAACATACCTCCTGAGCCAAACTTAGTTCTACATTCTTAGAAAACAAAGAAAACCATATGTTCACTGGATAAGCTCACAATCTAGATGAAACAGAAATGACTATCTCTGTATCCTACAATGGGGATAGTTGATAAATCAAGGTATGCAGAAATTCTGATGGCACTCAGGGAATAGAATCATGAGTTTTCCTAGTGGGGAGTATGTAGAATTTCTAAGCCATTGTTGGAAATCAAAAGTGTGGAAAATTAAGAAATACATCCCAAGATGCCTTTGCCTACATCTCCACATTGATCCTTAAAAAATTGGACACACTGGCTACAGAGACATTAATAGTAAGTGATCTAATACCTTCGTGTGGAAGATCTGTTGGAAAAATAATGAACTTTTTTTTTCTTTATTTCATGACTGTCTTCTAGATTGAAGTCAGATACAAAAGACTCCCACAAACATTTCTAGAGCAAATGAGAATAAATGCATCGTGTGAGGGCAGTTTCTCCCAAGGCCAAAGACAAATTTATGGACCTAAAGGAAATTACAAAACAATGGATGTCAAACAAGTGGAAGAAAAAGAAAGAAAAGACAACTATTTGTGAATGAAGCACAAAATCAAGACTGGCCAGATTAAGAAGACACTGACTGATAGTTTGAAAGTAACTACTAGAATCCAAATAAAATGAATTCAATGTTTCCTAAACACATAGAAATTTTGATAAATAGGAGTATAATAAAATTACAAGTAGCTAATGCAGACCTTCAATACAAAGGTGTCATTTTAACAGGATTCATCTACTATTGAAGCTAATAGGGTCAGGTTGACAAAGTCTGAGAAATTTCCCAGCAGTGACTTTGTAAAGAATTCACGTCCTGTGACCTTACAATTAGGAAGAAGTGCGGAGTGATGGTCCCTTTGGTCATACAGTTTGATTCTTCATCAGTCTCACAGTTTTACCTTGTCATAGACCCTTGGTGTGTGGAAATATAAGCTTACTGAACTTGCTTCTATAGATCTCATAAATGGGTAAGAAATCCGTACTACTGACTTAGTAGAACTATTAGGTTTTTTTCTGACATGAATTCCAGTAAACCCAATTCCCTGCTTCCATTCCGTCTTCCACACTGAATCATTACTCTGCTTCTCTTCCCCCGCTGGACTGTAGATCAATTTACTGATTTCTGAGGCTTGGGAGTACCCACAAAGTGCCAGGAAAGAAAGAGAGTTTAAACTCCAGAGAGATTTGCACGAACCTGACTGGAGAGTATTGAGAAAGGGTTATGTTAAAGTTAAGTGATTTTCAATTCAATAATTCTCTCCAGCTAAGTTGGAGGTATTGGGTTTTTGCCGGGCAATTCTGCTAGAGCACCAGACGCTGGAAAAAGCCTGCCTGATAATCAGTCAGACAGGGTGGCTTCAAATGACAAGAGTGGATCTCCTACTGATGCCTTGTGGATCGATAGCTCTGTTCCATGTCACTCCCACTTAGGGGCTTAGGATGACAGAGGCTCCACATCCATAGCATCACTGTGGCATGGAGGAAGGAGCACGGTCAGCACACATGGACTCAGCACGACTTCTGCCCAGGAGGTAACACCTCACTGATGCTCATAACGTTACACTGGCCAGTGCGACACATGTGACATAAGGGACGTGCATCCACCAGGAGCGCTGAAAACCCTGGGAACAGCTCTAAAGAGCACCACACCTTAAGTCTCTCCCATGAATAATTAGGGACACATTAACTTTCTTTAAGGTTTAAGAGTAAAACTTAAAGCCAACTTGGCATCATAAATGAACTGTCTACAGAAATAAATGTAATTGGCTGTGTCTTGGGTGTGTATTTCTCCCTGAGTTAGCACTAATACTATAAAATTAGTATAAAAATGTGCTTTGAAAAATGAGTAACGTGATTATTTCATAAATGAAGTGAGATCAAACTCTCTCTCTAGGAGAGAGCTTATTCTCATTCATTTTACATAGTTCAATTTCTCTTTCAAGCTCACTGAAAACCTAGGGTGATACACAGCTTATCGCAAACAGAGCTGTCTGGGAAGTTTCAAAGCTGATTTGTGCCTGGGGGCTTTGTGGTTTAATCATCACACTTTCTCTCCTTTTGAGTTCCTATTTGTATTGGCCTTCCTGGGGTATTGATTAGAAGTGACTCCGACTTAGCAATTATGAATTGGGCTGCAATAAACAATCTATTTCCTTTCTAAGGGTCCCATAGGTCTAAACACTTTGCTTGCATTATCTTATTTAATCCTAAATTTGTTGCTGGTCTGGGCTACCCCCCTGGCCTCCAGACCCACATATCTAGCTGCCTGCCTGACTTTGTATTTGGATGGGAACAGATGTCTCTAAAGTAGCTTGTCCCAGTTGTACTTCTGCCCTCTACCTTAACTTGCTCCATCCTCAATCTCAATGGCCAATCAACTCTTACAGTTCCTTAGATATTTGGAAGATATTCTTAACTTTTCCCTTTCCCTGGCATCTGACATCCTATTCATGAGCAAATTCCATTGACTCTACTTTTGTGAAATATATGTATCCAGAATCTAGCAAGTTCTTACCACGCACGTGGCTATCCCTTGATCCTGAACCACCATCATCTCCCCGTTGAATAACTGCCATAGCATAGAGGTGCTGTCTCTGCCTTCACCCGTGGCCTGCAATACTCAACTGTCACCTCAGCAAGGGTCCTTCCCTGAAACCCCCCTTCCACCTCAAATGAAACCCCCTTACCTTGTTCCACTTCCTTGTTTTATCTTGATACTTACTACTAGTTCTTATACTTTTGCTTGTATTGTTGTTGTCTGTCTTTTCCAAGAATGTAACATCGTGTAGGGAATGGAGTTTTGTCTATTTGATCAGTGCTGGGTCCCCAGTGTTTAAAAGAGCACCAAGGATATGCCAGGCATCCACTGCACACACACCACACACACACACACACCATTGAATGAATGAGTGAACAAATCCTCACAACCTCTAGGTATTTTTCATGTCACAGACAAGAAAATGGAGGCTTAGAAGATATTTTTCCCAAGGTCACAACGCAAAGAAAAAGCTGAGCCTTGAACTTAAAACTGACCTACAGCAGAGATCATTTTCCTACATGGGGCCATTTTTTCCCCACTCCACTCCACTTTTTTTTTTTTTGCATTTACATTTCAAATCGAGACTGTAACATCACAGATTCATAGGAAGGCTCCATTGTAAGACAAGGGGCTTTCTTCTCATCTTCAAAATCTTTCTGGGCTGAGCCACGCTAACCCTGCAGGGATCCTGGCTGCCGTGGTCAGTACTGGGATGATAAGGAATCAAATCTTCCATGGCTTTCTTTTTTCTTTTTTCTCAGTGGCCCTACTTGTGAGGAATCCTAAGGAAAAGAATCCTGCATACGTGGGAAGCCTCATTTGCATAAAGATATTTATCACTGGATTATTTATTCGGCAGAATCCTTGAGAACTTCAAGCCTCAATTCTGGGGCCCAAAGCTGAGAGAAGGAACCAGAAGTCACCTAGAAAGAGCCACTTGGAAGGTGAGAAGAAACCAAAAAAGCATGGTGTCCCGGAAGTCAAGTAAAAAAGTCCCTCCAAGAGGATTCCTAGAAATAAGATCAGGGGGTCTTTTATAAAGAAAGCAATCAATATCCACTGAAGGTTGCAAAATAGAACTCTAAAAGGACACGTCTCGGATAGGAAGGTTTAGTGTGGTAAGGAGGGCCACTTTCCTTAGATTAGTCTCTAACTCGGTGTGATCCCCATAAAAACACCCCACTCAAATTGATGGAAACTTAACAAGATTGTTACAAATCTGGAACAATTGGGATAAAAGAATAGAATTGAATTTCCTGAAAAAAGAAGTATAATGAATGGGACTCACCCTACCCGTTTACAAAACATGTTGGAAAGGCAAAGGAATGAAAATCAGGCCCCAGGGGTGTGGGGTGATGAAATAAGGGACCACAGAGTGTAGACACAGGATGGAGAATCCAAGGGTCTCCGGCTGGTCAGCATATAAAGCTGGCATTCCACACGTGGGGAGGCAATGATGAATTATTCATTAAATTGTATTTAAATTGGCTAGCCATTTGGATAAAAAATTAAATAAGAAACTGTCCTCCCATTTTACTCCAAAACTCCATATAGACAGAAGATGAAAGAAAACAAACAAACACCCCTCTTCCCGCAATCCATACAGCATAAAAAATAACACGACACAGAAGAACATATTGGTATATTTTAGTAGTCTTTAGAAAAGTGAAAAGGAAAAGATTGACAGATTTAATTGCAGACAAAATAAAAACCCTGCTACAGAGCAAAAAAAAAAAAAAAATGGCAAAGTTAAAAGATAAACACCACCATGGAAGAAAAAAATTTTTTATATACATGAGAGAAAAGGTTAATATCATTAATGTTAATTTCAGGCTTGGCATAAAATTGGGGACTAAGGAAATATTTTGACAAGGAGAGGATGGGCCAGAGACAGCTGAACTCCCTTCCTGCAGGTATCAGGCCAGGAGCAGAGAGATGCGCTACCTGGACCCTTTGTTCCCCACCCCACCCCTGCACCAGGTATGCAGATGGGGCCAGGAGCAGTCATGGGAGATCCCTGCCTCAGAGGGCCAGGCTAGTCCTCTGAGATGGAGGTAAGCGCTGTGCAGGTGGATGAGGTGGGTGCCAGGTCAGAGGTTGGGATGGGGAACATCTGAAAGTTGTGAGCAGAAGCAGGGGAGGCAAGATCCTGGGGTAGGAGCAGCAGGTAGTGAGAATGGGGCGGGGGGCAGCACAGAGGTGGGCCTTTCTCTCCAGGTACCAGAGCTGTGACCTCATGCTTCCCAGTCCTCCAGTTTGCTATGAGCTCCCTTAGCTCCAGGGTAGGTGGCCTGCTTGCAGGAAACGGCCCTGATGTTTTAAAGCCCATCCTGACATTAACTACCTAGTTGGTTCATTCATTCAACAGATGATTTTTGGGTAATCTGCTGTGAACCGCACTGTGCTAGGCACTGGGAACGCTGGGACTACTCCCATCCCTGTGTGTTGTGTTTTAAGGTAATGTGAGAAAACTTGGGTTTAAAGTGGAAAACCACAGATGAGAGGTTTCTCTGACAACCTCACTGCGCTGCTTTTCAGGAAGGTCAGAGACACCCAGGGTGTGGGTTTCCTCCTGAATTCACTGAGGCCGCTGTGGGCCAGGCAACCACGGTGCAAGGCGCTGTGAAGACAGGGCTGACTATCCCTGTGTGTTTATTAATTTAAAATGAGGCCTAAATGCAGGGTCACACAGTGTCCAAGATGAAACAACCTTTGGACCCAGGCAGCACGTTTCAAAGCCGCTGAGATCTGTTGCCTTTTTGGCGCTGGACCAAAAAAAAAAAAAAAAAAAAAAGACAAGACAGGGTGTGTGGTATAGAGGGAGGGACCTATTTCATCCGTAGTGCTTGGTTAGAGCCCTGCTGAATTTTCCATGGGTAAATGTTTTTGCCTGGGCCCAACTTCTGGACAAAGGGAAATGTAACAGACACAGAGCAGAGCTGATAGTGTTTAAAAATCTGTTAACAGATCTTATACTTTGTAACAGAGCAGTAATGGCAGGATTCTGACTCAGCGGGGTGGCCAAGCTGGGCCACCCTGGGGCTGGAGAATAAAGGGTCCCTCTCCAAGTTGTCCCTGAAAAAAATTGCCCAGCCTGACGGCCGCAGGCCACTCTCTCAGCCCTTGGGAACAAAATTGTGATGTGACATGCTGCGTGCCATTTTAGTGGGTAACAGAAAAATCTCTGTGGGGTTCTGAGGAATCAATTTAGATTTAGGGACTACATGAAGCAGGGATTAGGAGACAGAAGCCCTGGGCTCTAGTCCTGGTTTCACCTGAGTGGCCTCACCCGCCGTGTGCGCTCTCCCTGAACTTGTTTGCTCATCTGCAAAACAGAAATAACAAGGCAAAGGAGCTCACTTCCACAACTGAGGCTCAAAGGGAGCAATTGGGGTTTGGCGCCCATAGCATAGTGGTCACAACGCAGGCCACATACACCAGGGCTGACGGTTCGAACCTGGCCTGGGCCTGCTGAACAACAATGACAACTACAACAACAACAAAAAATAGTCAGGTGTTGTGGTGGGTGCCTGTAGTCCCAGCTGAGGCAAGAGAATCGCTTAAGCCCAAGAGTTTGAGGTTGCTGTGAGCTGTGATGCTGCAGTGCTCTACCAAGGGCGACATAGACTCTGTCTCAAAAAAAGGGGGGGGAGCAATTGGGGTGAGACAGTCACTCATGGCTTGTACCCCCTCTCCAGGCACACAGCTCATCTTCATGTTCTCTCTCTCTTCAGAATCTCAACACCAAGAACTGAATTCAAGGTCAAATGGTGGCAGCTCATGCCCTGGGCCACTGCCACAAATTTGTGCCTTTCCTCAGCCTCCTGTCATCTCGTATGTCAGTGCACTGAAAAATCCAGGTAGCCCCTTCCACGGTGTAAAATTGCCTTCTAGGCTAAGACTACTTTTCCCAATCTTCCTTGCATCTAGGGCTAGCTGTGTGACTAATTCTCATCCAGTGAAGGCAAGCAGAAACGATGTGTCACTTCTGGGCTGGGCTTTATATGAACAGCTGAGCCCTGGGGGACAGTTGAGCCCATGAAAGAGGAAGCCTGGATCCTTGAATCACTGCATGGAGGAAACTGTCAGCTAACAGAGGACGACAATCTGGAGGACAACTAGATTGGACTTTTCCGTGAGCAAGAAACAGACTTTCGTTTTCCTGATAAGCCACTAAGACTGGGGTTTATTCGTTACAGTAGCTAATGTCACCCTAGCAGAGTCACTGTCCGCAGGCTCACCTCCCTGGCACAAGCTCCTCTGCTTCCCTCCCTTTCCAACCTTGCAGACGTTCAGAGATGACATCCATGCAGAACCACACAGATGCTTGCTCTTGGGGACAGAGGCCACACTACAGAGCTGAGGGCTGCCAGGACCTCTTTCCAGGCCATGGCAGGTTGCTTGCTAAAATTTGAAGAGCCCCTGTGCTCACCCACCCAGAGTTCCATTTTAGTAACCAAGTTTAGGAGATTCAATTAAGATTGGGCTCCTCATCCCTCTTCTAGGGAGGCCTCACAATTGGTGTTTTTCTTTGCAAAAGCTGGAGAGGGGCCCTTTGCAGGGGTTTTTGTAGAGCAAGCAGCACAGAGAGAAAAAGAAAAAAAGAAAAACAACTTTGGTTCAAAGATGCCAATAATAGGAGATTTCTTTTCCTGGTCTCCCTGTGGAAGGTTGTCAACAGTACAGGCATAATCGGGCTGGCCGCGGGCCTGCTTGGAGAGGGGGACGTGTGCTCCTTTGTTAGGATGGGCTGAATGGGATGTCCCTGCACCCAGACCTGGCCTCCTGGCTAACAAAGGGCCCCTTTGTCACCCTGGGCAAAGTGTGCTGCCGAGGTTGCCACAGCAACTCAGGGACACAGACTTAACGTGCAAGTGACATTTCAGATGCGGGCATTCAAAAATTCAGATTTCTTTATGTAGAGTGGTTTCCTTCTCTGGATGTTTGAAAGGAACCATATATCAAACAAAAGAAAAAAATAAATAAGCCAAGGGTAAATGCATAGCCAAGCCACCAACTAGATCATTGCAATTCAGCATGCTGGTTGTTCCTTTCTTGATGAAAAAGTTGGGTGAAAAGCCTTGTTGAGGGCATCGCTGGGGGTCCTGGGTCAGCTGGACGAGGCTTTTCTTACCCAAAAGGCAATCACATATCATTAAAGAAAGTTTGGGGAGAGGGAAGATCTGGAATTCCAGGAACTGGACACAGGGCACTTTTTCCTTGTCCTGTCTCTATAAGTCACCAAACCCTAGTGGCTGATCCACTGCCCCCCAGGCTGAGAGCTGGTTCTTGCTGACAAGCTGTATGGTGGCCTGGCGACCTGTGTAAATGTCATCTCAAGTTATTCTACACAGCCTTTCATTGAGGTCCAGGCAGACACCCATTAAGGGAGTAACAATGCTGTGTGGGCGAAAGAATGAGCAAAGGATAGTGGAACCTGGATTTCTTGCAACCCAACTTTGGCACTTTTCTGGATGAAAGAAGGGAGAAGGAGAAGAAAGGAAGGAAAACAGAGAGGAAGGAAGATTTCTGCATTCTTTCAAAGTGGGAAAGCATGATAAATGGCTGGGCACAGGCTTAAATATGTTTCCACAATTGCCAGCCTAACATATAAGATATTTCTCCTCAATGCTTTATTATGACAGTCTAATAAACAATGTTGGAAAAATATTACATTGAACACCTGTATATCCACCATCTGGATTCCATCATGAACATTTACTCTCTTCCCTCTTGGCTCTATCACATATTTATCCATCTAGCCTGTTCTCTGTCCATTCATCAAGTCATCTTCTTTGGGGGGCACATTTCAAATCGCCAACATCCATTCACACTCCCTAAAGTACGTCCGTATGTTTATCATCAATGAGAGTCCAACATTTGTTTACCTTTTTTTAAATGAGAAATTTACAATGAGATGCACAAATCTTAAATGTACCTTTTCTGAGTTCTGACAAATTTGTCTGCCCATGTAACCCAAACCTTTTAAATAGAGAATGTTAAGGTCACCCCAGAAAGCTTCCTCATGCCCTTCTCAGTACATTTCCTCCCCTTAACATCATAGCAAAATACTTTTCCCATGTTGCTCCCTCATCTTCTGTTCATTCAATTCATTGTTTAACCACCAGGGACTTCGCTGTCCCAGGCACAGGGGATGGGACCCCATTGTGATGGCAAGTAAGTTGTCTGGAGCCAAGTTGTGAGGGTCTGAATATCGAGTCTAGGACAGATTACCTAAACTCTCTGAGCTTCACTTTCCTGAGCAGTAAGCTGGGCATGGTGACATTAGCAACAACGTTATAGGTTTTTTGGGAGGGGACATGACATGAGATGATGCATTCCAAACACTTAGGCAGACTAAGTGCTCGATTAGTATATTGTTGGAAGGAAGACCACCGCTGGAGACTTTGTAACCCTTTTTCTTTCTCATGGTCATGAACTAAACTACAGTCTCTGTCCACTTTGGGACCATTAAAAGCCCCATTTTTCTGAAAGTTTTTGGACCAGGAAATTCAGGCTTTTGTAGAATAATTGTCCAAAAGCCAGAGGTCACTTTGGAAGGGAGTGACCAGGGAGCTATACATCCTTCAGTTGGAGAGCAGTTGAGGGGCTATACCAAATTTCTTCTTCAAGGTGGAAGGAACGGCCAACTTTATTCTCCTTTTCTTAGACCTGCATATCCTTGAGACCACTGCAGGTGATAGAGAACATAGAGCTAAGTGGTGCCTGGGACCAAAGAGGAGTATGGGTAACCTTAGCTGGGTAAACACCAGTAGACATTTTCTAGTGGAAATGAAAGATCCTTAAGATTACATGTTCCTGAGTCCAGCAAGCCCACTCCTGCTCAGAGCTGAAGTGACTGAAAATAGGCTCAAGGGAAAGACCAAGACATACTCATCTCCTTCACATGCCGAACTCCTACTCATCCTACAATGCCCAGCTCAGCATCACCTTCCTTAGGAAGCACTTCTTCCTGTTCCCATTTCACTCTGTTCTCACCTCTATTATGCGTATCATGCTGTATTTGACTATTTACCTGTCTGTGTTTTTCCAATCAAGCTGTGAGCATAAATCATATCTCAATTATAGTTGAATCTCTAGTCTCAGCATGTGCTTGAAAATATTTTTCATATATTAAATAAACCAACGTTTGCCAAACACTTTCTAAGTGCCAGATACTTTACACATATTATCTTTGTAAAAATTTTAATCCTCTTACCCAGTGACTATAGAAAATTTGGAGAGAAGAGGCTAAAGAAAATAGAAATATAGAATAAAAAGGTAGTTTAATGACACATGACTGATGATTGATTAAGAAAATTAGAAAAAAAGCATAGATAAGAGACACAGGAGAGTTTTAAAAATCATCAGATCATTCTAAAAACACACCCAAATATATTTGAAAGTTAGGAGAAATAAACAACTTTGTAGAAAAGTATAACTTACCAACATTTACTGAAGAAGAATATGACATAATGACCCAATTATAATTTAAGAAGTTTAACAAGTTATCAAAATTCTTTTCTCTCACTCATTAGGCAAAACCAATATAATCTTGATCTATAAAGCCTGGCAACAACAGAACAAAAGAGTTTTAGACTAATTTTACTCATTAAGATAGATGCAAATAAAATCCTAAGAGAAATGACTGAAATGGAATTTAGTAGTTTATTAAAAAAAAAATGAACAAATAGAAGTCCCCACAATTATTCTAGGAATTCAACAGTGTGCTTCAATAGGAATAGTATTCACTAATAGAATTAGAAGATAAAAGCCAGATGACTATTTCAATAGATGCCAAAAAAAAAAAAAATTATAAACCGTAACTGATTCATGCCAGAAACAAATCTCTCAGCAGGCTAGGAATAAAAATAAACTTTGTTAATTGATAAAAGAGTATCCAAAAACTTAGAATCTAAGTAGCTTACTTAATAGCTTAATGATGAAATGTAGACTATGTTACATTTGAGGTAAGCAACACAATAGGATGTCTGATATCTCCCCTTCTACTTTACACTGATTCTAGGGGTGCCGGACAACGCAATAAGAAAAGACGAAGACAGAAGTGGTAAGATGATTGGGAAGGAAGAGCAGAGAACTTGATCATGTACACAGAAAATGTCAGAGAATCTACAGAAAAAACATTAGAACAAATAAGGGAACTCTCAAAGGTTCTTGGACAGAAAAGCAACATTCAAAAAGTATAATAGTATTCCTACACATTGATAGACACATAAATTGAAAGATCTTTTTATCAAAAAATCAATTCTCCCCAAGTTAATTGAATAATTAAATGTAGCTTCAAGGAGAACATGAACAGGGTTTTCTTTCTTTCTTTCTTTCTTTTTTTTTAATTAAAGCATAACTGTGTACATTAATGCAATCATGGGGTACAATGTGCTGGTTTCATATACAATCTGGAATATTTTCATCAAACTGGTTAACATACCAAGGGTTTTCTTTTTATCTTAACCTGCCACTTAGATGAAAGATCCCAGAGATGCAGTGAGTGTGGATTTAGTTGCAGAACCTGGGTTCAACATGCACTTGGCCTCTCTGGGCCTCAGTCTCCTCGTTTGTAAAGTGAGGATAATAGTGCCCGAGTCATGGAATTATTATTGTTCAGGGTTCGCAGAGGTAACGATGTGCAGTACTCTGCCCAGTGCATGGCACACAGCTGGCGCTCAGTGATTCTTAGCTGTTAGCAGGGCTCCCTTTTATTTCTGTCTAGATGGTCACACACAGTGATGCTTTTTCTTTTCTTAATTTATTTTTTGAACGAGTTCACTTTTAACTTTTCTGATTTCTCTCCCTATGTAATACACTAGTAATGTATAGGTATGCGCATGGCAGACATGGACGATAAGACCTTAAGAATTCTCAGGGAATATGTTCCAGAGGCCTCACCCACCAATGAGCGCTCTGCATTGTAGAGCAATCGGCACTGTGTATGGTATTTTTTTTTTTTGCAGTTTTTTGGCCAGGGCTGGGTTTGAACCTGCCACCTCCGGTATATGGGGCCAGCGCCCTCCTCCTTGAGCCACAGGCGCTGCCCCGGCACTGTGTATGGTAATCTAACCTGACTTGAAGTGCGTTGTCATAGAAGGAGCATGGCTGTCACTATGAATCCCTGCCTACACAACTGAAGCTCAGGGACTTCACCTCTCTAAACCCCAGTTCCCTTGTTTGTAAAAAGTGCTTTGATGACAATACCTCCCTTGAAGGCTGGTGAGAAGACCTGCGCCTTTCAAACCTGCACAAGGTGTATATTTACAGTAGGTTCTCTGTGACCCTTAGTCCCTCCCAAGGACTCTCCATGCTCCCCCCTTCCTTCCCACCCTCACTCCCCCTTGTCATGATGCTCCATGGGCGGTGATGTCTCCCAGGTGGACCTGGGCACCATCCCTTTAGAAAGGTTGGAGAAAGGGGTCATGGTCCAGGGGTGAAACACGAGGAAGCAGTCCCTCTTCTGGGGACTTTAGAACCGTTGAGCAGGTGAGATCTTTTAATAGCACCGACTCCCAATTTAACGGTGCTGTGGAGTTTTACAAGTATTTTGCTATCCATTTCCTCACTGCCTCTCCCAATGAGTCAGTGGAGTAGGCATTACCAGCTGATTTTGCCCAAGTGGCATGAAGCCTCAGAAGAGTGCAGTGACTTGGATAAGGTCAAGCAGGGAATAAGGAGAGTTCAGAACTTGAACTCAGAGCCTTTGACACCTTGTCAGATGCTCCCCTTGTGAGCAGCCTCAGTCTCTGCCACATGTACATTGGTCCATTGGATTTTTTTGTCCCGCAGACATTTTGAGTGGAAGTTGTGGGCTGTGTTGACCAGTTTGCAGAAATAATGGACAGGTTGGAGTGATAATAGCCAGAATGTTAGAGCCCCAGGAATGCCAACTACTGCCGCAGACAATAGCTACCCACCTCCACTAAGCTCCTGAAGTTGTGTGCCTCCGGCATGCATGTCTTTGTGTGAAGGTTTTCTCTGGTCCCCACAGCCCCATTCTGCCTGCCAGGCTGAACTGCCTGAAAATCAATGGCCATGGGGAAAGGCTTCAATTAAGACTGTTAAGAGTTGGTGGGTCCGATTCCTAATCCAAGTAGGTGGCTCCAATTCCTCGCCCTCCAAATAGTGCAATTCGGAGGTAAGTTTTCTGCACTGTTTGCAGAACTCCCCAGTGGCGTTAGGCTCCAGTTGCCCACAGTGGGGATTTGTTAGATTTCTAGCCTGTCTTCCTCTTCCTGTCTCACTTCTCCACTCCTCGAGCTGGGGTTGCCTTCCAGGAAGCCACTCGCTCTAGAAGCCATGGCTCAGGATTGGCTTTTGGAGGACTTCAGTGAAGAGAGGTGAGCTTTTCCGTTAATCCCCATTGTGGGCATCTCAGTCCAGTTTATCACGTCCTCCCGCACATAACCCACACTGACTGCTGGGGAGAAAGAGACAGAAGCCATAGGTGCTGAACTGTGACTTCTCTTACTGGCCTGGGCGAGTGCTAGCAGCTGATCAGCTTAGAAACTACTTCACCTTCCTGGGTGAATGTGTGTGCATATTAAGTCCTCCTCCCCTGGAAGTGGGCATGAAGCATCCACGCCATTCTAGGCCCTGTGCTAATCTCTGGGGGCCAAAATGAGTGAGCCATTGTGCCTACACTGGATAAAAACAGAGGGCGAATGTGTTATGACACGTCCCTGAAGTCAACGCTAATAGTTCTGTGTGTAGACAATTGTCAGAGCAGCAAATTGGAGCACCGACTTGGAGCCTTGGAGAAGGCTTCACCAAACAAGTATTAATTGATTTGGGTCTTACTAAGTAAATTGGGATGTGTTAGGATTTTTTGTGGTTGAATGATAAGCGAATAGGGTTAGATGTGCCAGGTCCTTATAGCTCCCACCTAAAAGTGACATACCCCACTTCCGTTCATGTCCCATTAACTGAAGCAAGTCACACGGTCACATCTAACTTCATGTGGGAGGGAAAGTACAATTCTACCACATGCCCAAAAGGAAAACGAGGAAAATTTACGATCATACCTCAGGTTTCCTCTGGGGTTTTGCATAATTTGTCCCTCTGCCATGGAAGTTTTTTAGGGGTTGGTCATTTGGTTTAAAAGCAAAGATGCTCCCCAGATAAAGGGGCTATAGGTGGAGTAAGACTCATTTTCCTCTGGGATCCCATGAGTAAGTGGACACATCTGATATTAACCATCCCTTTTATTTTCTGTGGTCTGATGCTTTGACATCTGAGGTCTTGCAGACCCTCGAGGAGGGTTAGCCTCCTCTAAGACCCTCTTTTAGGGTTAGCCAACTCCTAGAAATAGTAAACAACTTACCTATCTGCCTGCGAAAGTGCTTTTCAAATGTAAACCAACCCAGAGCTTCTCTCCACCTGCCCTAATCAAGTTAGGGCCAGGTACCAGACAATCATAAGTGGTGCCCAGGCCCAGAGCAACTGAAATTATTCATACTAGCCAATCCTATCCTTGCAAACCACAGTAAGGCTCTTGGCCACAGTTCTTCCCTCCCTCTCTGCCTCCTAAGTTTCCCCAGGTGGCCTCCCATGCATGGCATGCCCCCTCCCTTTGGGAACTGTGAATATTAAACTGCCTTCCCCATGGCAGTTATCACCTGATCTGTTTGGCCTTAGCATGCCTAATAATAAACATAGTAAGCCCCATTTGTATTCTGATATCTCAGCTGTTTAAGGTATCAGAAGCTGAGAGCTAGAATACTGGGTCCCCAAACTGGACCAGCTGGTCCAGTATCTGAGACCTGAGCCTCCTCTCTCAGAGATCCCCCTCTGGGGTAAAGAGGAGGAAAGGAAGGCTCAAGCCCCACTGCCATCTGGAAGACAATAAATAAGGCTGTGGTATTTCTTTGCGGGAACTGACTCATCTACTTCATGTCTATTTACATGCCCATAGGAAAGGGCAGGATCAGGCTTTGGGGCCTGCATGGTGTCCAGGCTGGACTTTGCTAATGGAATTCCCAGATATCTCCTTGGTGCTGGCTTGCTCCTTCCAGAAGGAAGTGCATGTTGGTGCCTGGCAGGGTAGATGGTTGCTGCTGCTGACAGGCTCCAGAGAAGACATATGGCTGCCCGTGGCTGACCATTGCATATGGGTCTCCAAACTCTGGTGGACTTTGTTCTATGCCTCTGGCCAGAGTTAGTGAGACTGAGACTGGGGCAATATGGGCAGTGGAAAGTGCTTCAGGTGGGATTTCTGTGCTATGTGTAGTCCTAGAACTGCGATTAACACATTGCTGACCAGTTATGAGTTAGCCAGTAACATGGATAGTTTCTGCATAAAATTTCCAGTCAACAGTGTGTTAAGATGCTAGAGGTGCTAAGTGACTTTTCATGATAAGCAACTGAGAGATGAGGAAAGAAGAAAGAATAAAATAGGGTGAATTTAGACAACGGAGAATTGAGACTGGGAGAAATGAATCGGAGAACAGCTACTACGTTGACTGAAATGTTGAGCATTCATCTCTGGGCCTCACTCTTCTCATTTATAAAATGGTCACAACAATCTACTATTTCCTGATCCAGACTGTTTTGGTGAAGATTGATTCCCCCCAACTAGCAACAGAGGTATCTAGAAAAAATAAAACACAATGATACAAATAAAAATAAAACTACAGCAAGCATTATAATTAATGGTGAAATATTGACAACTTTTCTTCTGAGACGAGGAATGAGATAAGGGTGTCTATTGTTATTACGTCTTTCAAAAAGTGTACTAGTAATACTAGGCAGTGCAGCAAAGCAAGAAAAAAATATATAAGGATTGAAAAAGAAAAACTAAAACTCTCATTTTTGACAATGACATAGAAAATGTCATTTAAAAAAAAGCCAAAGGTGCATACTTAGAAGGGTACAAGTGAAAATTACTAAATGCAGAATACAAATGTCTTCATATAGTCATTAGAAGGCCATGAAGGCTATGTTAAATAGTTCAATGAAAATATTTCAGATTGTATATGAAGTCAGCACATTGTGCCCCATGATTGCACCAATGTACACAATTATGATTTAATAAAAATTTTAAAAAGCCAAAGAATTTACAGATAAATTGTTAGAAGTGGTAAGTTATTTTGGCAATATTGCAGGAGATAAGAACATTATATAGAAACCAATTTCCAAGATGTTTCAGATCTATATTGCTACAAATCATCCCCAAACTTTGTGGCTTAACATAATAATCATTTATTACCGCACATGGTTGCTGTGCATTTTGGATTCAGAAAGGACTCAGATGTTTTAGGCTTTTTCACGTGGGTGCAGTCAGGCCGCATATGAGCAAGAACAGCAGAGGCTGGCCCAGCTGAGGACTGACTAGTTCTTCTGCTCTTTACCGAGTCTCAGAGTCTTCGCATATGCGTTCTTTCTTCAAAGCATGGTAGCCTAAGACTTCTTATAGGGTGGCTTAGGGCTCCAAAGACTAGGTCTCAAGAGAGGGAGGCAGGCAGAAGCTGTATTAACCTTTATAATACCTAGCCTCAGAAATCATGAAGATTCATTTCCACTACATTCTATTTGTTAAAAGAACATTCACTAAGACTGCTCCTTTTCAAAAGGAAGATTATTAAACTTCACTTCTTGGGAGGAGTATCAAAGCCATTTATAATAGCAACAAAAACCATAAAATACTCTGGGCTAAGTCTAACGAAAGATGTGGAAGATCTCTACATGGAAAATTACACCATATTGCTGAGAGAACTTTTTTAAAACCTCTAAGTACATGGAGGAACATACCATGTTCATGGATAAGAAGATTTAATATTAAAAAGTCAATTTTATTCAAATAGATCTAAAGATTCAAAATGATATAAATTGAAATCATAGCAACATTGAGAGAGAGAGAGTGAATTTGTGTGTGTAAACGGACAAGCTGATTCTAAAATGTCTGTGGAAGTGCAAAGGTCGAAGAATAGCCAGGCAGTCTTAAAGAACAAGGCAAGTAGACTTATTTTATGAGATATTAAGACTTATTATAAAGCTAAAGTAGTTCAAGTAGTGTGATATGGGCACAGGGAGAGAAAAGCAGGCTAACAGAACAGAACAGAGAATTTAGGAACAGTCCCATGTATATATGGACTGATTGATTTATGATAAAGCACTGCACAGAAGTGGAGGTGTGTGCTGGGGGTGATCTTTTCAATAAGTAGTTCTGGGTCAGTTGGATAACCTTAGGGAAAAAAGGAGAGGGGACAGTGGAAAATTCTTCTGAAGAGGTGTGGCATTGTATTTCTAGAAACAATGCTACAATTTATTTACAAATTCTTTCATTTCTGAGCTGTAATTTCCCTCTGTTGTTCCCAGATCTTCAGTGAAGGCTTGTTTCCCGGCACCTATCTTGTGCTGGTGGGTCTGTACAGTGGTAAGCAAAGCCCTGAGCAACAGTTAGGAGCTAAGTTCCGAGCTGGCTCCTGCGTGGGCGCCGGGACCAAGCTGTTTTCTCTGAATAGCATCCTACATCCTGCTGACACGCAAGACTTTTGCCTCCTACCTTTCCCAGGCTGGCATCCCTGGCGTGGCAGAGCCTAACCAGAGGGAAATGGGTAGAGCAGTCAGTGGGAGGTGAAGTCAGTGGAAACTGCTAGTGCAGACAATTCTTGTATGAAAAAGGGCGGAGCAACCAGCAAGTAATATGAAGAATTAGAGGACTTTTTTTTGGAGGGGGCGAGTTTCACAGTCACCATTCGCCCTTCTGACACACCATCGGAGCCATCCCATTTCCTTCCCGTTCTCACTTCGGGAGAGTGTGAGTTCGGGCAGACCTCTTTGCAGAGTTTCAGGCTCTGGGCCATTCCCATGGCTCCCAAGCCTACAGTCACTAAAAGGGGCGGGGTCCTTCTGCCTTCTCCACGTCGTTTCGGTTCTGGATCCTTGGAGGACAGTGGAACCCCCCTGCCTGGAGCTCTGTCACTGATGCTGAAAGTCCTCGTCTCAGTCTCCCCCTGTGTAAAGTGAGAGGTGAAATGCAGCGATCCCCGGGGCCCCTCTCAAGGCAAATAGATCAGTGAGACCAGGAGGAAGGGGATCCTGAGATCATCCTTGGACGCTGAGCCGGGTCCCCCAAGTACGGTAGCACCAGCTCCGAAAGTTTCTGACACCACCTTCCTCCTGTCCTCCCCACACCGCGTTGGGGCTCAGCGCCACCCGAGTATTTAGGGCAAGGAGTATCCCACTTTCGCGGAGGGTGTCTAATGGGCTTCTCCCTCGCCTCACCCTTGGTGGCGAAAGGCGGGACAGGAAAGGACCGTCTGGACAGGTGCGCAACCCTCGCGGACCTTCAGGGGCGAGGGACCCGGTGGCGGTCGGTCCCCAAGGAGGGACTTGCCGGCCCCGGCCTGGGCCCCCAGCCCTCGGCGGCGCCGGAGGCCGGAACAATAGCGCGCGCGGGCGGGGCGGGGGCGGGGCGGGGCGCTTTGCCGGGCACCGCCCCCGGCCCGCCCCCCGCGCTCGCACACCGGCTCTAACACTGGCTCCCACCCGCCGCCCGCCCAGGCACTGCCCGCGGGAGCCGCCGCCGCCGCCGCGCCCGCCATGGACGTCCGCCTGTACCCCTCGGCGCCTGCGGTGGGTGCGCGGCCCGGGGCCGAGCCGGCCAGCCTGGCTCACCTAGACTATTACCATTGCGGCAAGGTAGGCGGGGGAAAGATTGGGGGGGCGAGGCGGGCGGGGCCTGCCCGCGCCCTCGGACCTCCGGCCCGGGCCCGAGCATCCCGGGCTGGAGCACCGGGCAGGAGTTACCTGGCGGCTCAGAAAATGAGCGGGCACTTGCAGGGTGCACGGGGGACACGCACACATCAGTCCCGCCGACGGGCACATGTCAGCCATACGGGTACCCTGGTGGTTCCACTCACGCCCTGAGTTGTTCTGAACACAGGCAGAAGTCATCCCGACAGCCACCCACACGACGACAGCGTGACACACTCACCTACGCCCTCCTGGTACCCTCACATTCATTCACAAGCAGACACACAGTGACCCACGGTCACAAACGGACAGCCGTGCGCTACTTACAGTCTTACTGTCCCACATGTCACCCGGACTCGCACTCACCCACGTACACTGTCACAGCGCCACATACAAGTCATCCACACACTACCATAACACACACACCGTTACATGCCCCCATCCGCTGTCACACCCAGTCACAACTGGGGAAGGCACACAAAGAGTCTCTCCGACAGTCACACGCTCGCACTCACAATGACTTTCTTGGGCGCACACTGTCACACACAGCCACCCCTTGACGGTGAACCTCAGACACAGATTGCTCCGATGGTCACATAGTCCCACGCGGTCACACCCGGGACAGCCACACCTCGGTCATCCACACTCGCGCGTCAGGGTTTTAACTCCTTGGCGCTGCCGCGCACTAATTGGGCTGTTTACTAATTGGCTGTCACTGCCCAGCGGGGCCTCGGATTCCAAGTTGGCAGCGGCCAATCGAGGCCTGTCCCCTTCCGGGAATGGTGAGCGGCGGTCCCTCCGAGCTGGGTTTGCAGTGCAGAGCACTCTTTCCTCCACATTTTCCCGAGATCGCCTCCACCACCCAACAGGAAGGTCCCCGCGCACTGCGCCCGGCGCATCCTCCGCGATGGAGGCTCGCGTGCCCGGAACCCTGGACCGGAGGCGCTCGACCCCCGGTAGCCCTCTGGGCCCAGGTGGAACAGTGAGGTGCAGCTGTGCAGTCTGCGTGCTCCTCCCTCGCCAGGGTGGGAGCTTTCAAACTTAGTTCAGAGGCCACACGGTCTGTGCGTCCGCTGGCGGATGCGCCGGTCCGGGGTCGGCTGGAGCCGAGCGCGGTTTTTCGTCACTCGTAGCCCGGATTGAACCGCGCGCGTGGGTTTCCCCGCGGCCCGGCGCAGACGCGCGGGCTCCGTGGCTAAGTGTGGTGAGTGCGCGTCCGGTGGTTGGATCCGCGGCCCTCCCAGGGTCTCTTCGTAGGATTTTCTTCCAGCCCCTTGTCATGGGGATGCTGCAGGAGGGGGGCGTCCCAGCGCGGATCTCCGAGCCTCCAGGGCTGGGCCCTGCCGAGTGCGCCCTCAGGCCCTGGGGGAGCGGCTCTGGCAAAGCCCTCCGCAGTTTGCTTGGGGCGGGGAGAATGGGGCCACCAGGTTCTGGGGTGGGTGAGGAGTGACACCTCACCAAGGCTGGGGGTGATTACCTTTTATTGAGTGACCCGCAAAGTTACAAGCCGGAGAGGGGGATGGTAGGCTCAGGAGAAGGCCGATTCTTGGAGCAGCTTCTAGTCTGATGGAGGGAAAATAGATTAAAAGTAGCAAGTGAAGTTTTCAGGGAGGAGAAGGTCGGGTGTGGGGGCATCTGGTCTGTCTTCTGCCCTTGGCTTTGTTATTTTTTTAAATATGAAGTTGACAAGGTAGGTATCAGCCTCTGGTCTGGGGACGTGGATGGAGATTGGAGATTTGTACCTAAAAGTCTAGGGTGGGGGTAGTCTCTGATGTTCTCTTTGGGGGTGGTGTTTCTGTAAGTGAGGCCTTCCCAAATAGGGCCCTTTCAGGGGCAGGGACTCAGCCCAGGCCTTTGCTTTTTTTCTGATGCTCTATAAACCTCTGACTCAGCACTCGAACCTGTGTGAACCTTGGTGGGGAGGGCCGGACAGGGAGGGAAGGAGAAGCCAGGGATTCTGGCTTCTGTGATCTAGGCTGCCTGGCCCATCGTGAGTCCACCTGGGGCACCTGGATAGGGAAAATCTGACCTTGCACTTGGACGTGAAAGCTGCTGCTCAGTCCTTTAGGCAAAGGCAGGGCGAGGCAGGAGTGATCACTTGGTTCCTGGGCCCCTGGGCCAGAAGTCTTTTGGTACCAGATCCCAAGTGGGTGTGGCCTTCAGTGGTGGTGGGGGGTGGGGTCCTGCCGTGATCAGGAACTCCCCTTTTCCGGCCTGGCCGGTGAAGCTGATGGTGAAGAGCTGGGGAAGGAAATGCCCAGGCTCCACCTTATCACTGATGGCTAGCAAAGCTGGAGGATAAACTGAGGCCTGTGGTGCAGCAGTGACCTCACTGAGGGCTTGTAGACTGGGCCGCAGACTTGGGACATGGCTCACACTTTGGGGGTGCTGTCCCTGGAGGCTTGTCCCACAGGGATCTGGCCTTAGAAACACAAGGGCAAGGATTTGCTCAAGTGATGCTGTACAACCAGAGGGCAGTTGACCTGGAAAGGCCCTTGGCGACCGTCCCCTTGGTGAATATCCCCTTGGCGACTATCCCCTTGGTGACTGTCCCCTTAGTGATCCTTTACACAGAGATTCCCAGGCTTTTTAAACCAAAGTCACGAGCAGTGGTTGTTCTTTTGGTATCTTTTGTTTGAAAAAAATACCCAATGACAAAAAGCTGCTGTGGTTTCATTTTTGCTTTGAAATAAGTATATATTTTATTAGTCACAAAAATATTCGCATGTATTAGAAAAATAGCTTATCAGATACAAAGCAGGCACATTACTTTTCTAATGTAATGAAGCTGCTTTTTGACCATATGGGCTTGTGGCTGGGTCTGTGGCCCCCAGGATCAGTGGCCCCACGCTGAGAACCATGCCTCCTGTTCTTCGTGTCACAGATGGGGAAGCTGAGTTAGGGAGGAGTGTACTCATAGGTGATGTAGCAATTAAAATCAAAGCTGAGCCCTGAGCCCAGGTTTCTTAACTCCTGGATGGATAGTCACTCGGTCTCCCAACAAGGCCCTGTATGGGTCAGAGGTTAGGAAGCTATGAATGCCCTTCACTCAGGTATTGGCACTTTACTCGGCTGGAGGACTGCTGGGACCTCTCCACCTGGGCCAGACCAATGTAAACTGGCCATCAGAACTGGGTAGACCTGGTTTCCGATCTCCATTTGTGGCTTTGTGACTTGGGGCAAATGATTTTTAGATTTTGTTTTTTCACTGAGATAGGATTTACATACAGTAAAATGCAGATTATTAATGTATAGTTTCATGAGTTTGTTGGGGTTTTTTTGTTTGTTTTAGACAGAGCCTTAAGCTTTTGCCCTGGAGAGAGTGCTGCGGCATCACAGCTCACAGCAACCTCAAACTCCTGGGCTCAAGTTTGCCTCAGCCTCCTGAGTAGCTGGGACTACAGGTGCTCACTACATGCCTGGCTATTTTTTTTTTTTTTTGGTTGTAGTTCTCATTGTTGGGCAGGCCTGGGCTGGATTCGAACCCACCAGCTCTGGTGTATGTGGCTGGCGCCTAAGCCACTTGAGCTACAGGCGCCACCCCAGTTTCATGAGCTTTGACGAATATAAAGACCTAGGTAACCACCAACCTGGTTCAGATGATGAATGTTCATCTGAACATTCTTTCAGGTCAGTACTCCCAGTCCCAATCTCCAGAGACAGCTAGTTCTATTACCACCGCTTTACATTCTTAGACATATGAACTATATGTAAGGCCTAGAACTTCATATACATCATAAACATTTGTGTGTCTGGCTTCGTTTTGCTCAATGTAACATCTTCAGGATTCATCCATGGTCTGTGCGTCCCTAGTCTGTTCCATTTTATCGTCGAGTACATTGTATGACTATAGCACAATTGGTTTATCCGTTCACCAGCTAATGGGCATTTGGGTTTGTTTCCAGGTCGAGACTGTTATAAATAAAGCTGTTGTGCACATTCTTATACAGGTCTTTTTGTGAATGTGGCAAATTATTTAATATCTCTGAGGTTTGGTGTCCTCTTGAGGACATGATTGCTAACCTCTGAGTTTCAGGAGGACTAAGTGAGGTGATGTAGACTAGGATAATTCTTGGCACTTATCAGCTATTAATTCAATAACAACAGTATTAACCACCTGGGACCTATTCCAGTGAGAGACTTAGCATCTCTCTTCCAAGCATCCTTTATCCCTGGTCTAAACATCTTTCAAGGCCAACCTGGGTATCACCTTCACCATGCTCCAGGGCCAGAAAACTTCTTTTTTCCATCAGGCTCCCCTAAGAACTGGTACCACATGAGATATGGCATATTCTGGTACCCATTATTCAATTGACAAACATTTATCAATCAATCCTTGTTCTAGGCACTGTGCTAGGCAACCAGTACTGCTGTAGTGAACAAAAGCGACTCAAATTGCTGCCCTTGGGAGCTTTTATATTGGCATGGGAAGCCGTAAATATTATATATGTGGGAAATATATGATACCATATTGATGGCACTACAACTTTGGAGAAAAATGGAACAAGGAAGATGTTTTGAGGGTGCCAAGGCCTGGGGGTGGTCTACAATGTTAAATAGGGAGGTTGGGGAAGACCTTTTGGTCTAGACCAGTGTTTCTGAAATCCACGTACATGGTAAGAATCATCTGGCAAGATTTTTCCACCTCCAGAGATTCTGATTCAGTTGCTTTGGGCTGGCCCTTGAGAATTTTCATATCTGACGGGCCCCCAGGTGATTTTACTGCTGGCTCAAGGACCACACTTTGGGTAGCAGTAGTTGGTTGTTTGTGTACAGGATTTTATGGGCTCCTGGTAGGCAGGAACCATGACCAACACCTGGCACAGTGTCTGAAGCATAATTGCTTAGTAAATGAATGATTCAACTTTGCACCCACATAGCTCGGGGCACAGCCTTGTGTAAGGATGGGGACCTAGACAAGGTTGGTTAATGAGTGATTAGAATCACTTTCTGAACAAAAACCCATGAAGTGGGATTGAAATATAGACTTTATCTAGACTTGAGAAATATGGGGTCTGCTCAGCATCCCTGGTAGGCGAGAGTCCCCACAGCTTTTTTCTGCAGGGGTACAGGTGGCTATAGGCGGGTCCTATGGAAGGGACCTGGGCCAGGTGAGCTGAGGGCTGAGATGGCCTGTCCCAGGGAGTGCTAGAAGGATGCATATCTGTTAGGAAGTTCTTCTTTACTTTTCAGCCAAGCGTGTTCCCCACAGCTCTTCTGCCGAGCTATGCTGGAGGCTCCTCCAGGACTTGGGCATGTCCAGAGCAGCAGCCTAGGCCTGACCATGCTGGCCCCAGTCTTCTGGGAGATCTTGAGCATGTCAGTGCCCTTCTCTGGGCCTCTGTTCCTCTCTTTGTAAAGGGAAAGCAAATCAGTGACCATTAGTCTAGGGGGATGATGTGGTGTGGAAATGTAATGAAATAAAGCCTGGGGACGTCTTTTGTAACTGTGGAGTGTGGTACCCTGAAGGGGTGAGAAGATGGGCCAGCACATGCTTCAGAGGGTAGGAACCACTGTGCTTTTTTACTTTGGTATTCCCAGAGCTGGCCTTGCACATGGGCGCTCAACAAATGAATGAATGAATGAATTTGGGGCTGGCCAGTTGCAACTTGTGGCTTGAGGAACTGAGCATCCATTTGGCTGTTATAATCTGAAGACTTTGTGGTGAGCATATGGAGTCCAGGGCAGGGCAAGGGCCCAGCAACCTTCAGCTGCCCTGCAATTAGTAGAAGAGCTTCACTGTGTGGGCCCAGAGGACAGAGCCCCTTGGACCAAGAATCCCCCCTACTGTATGGCCACCTGCCCTGTACAGTTCTGTAGGGGAAGCTGTTTTGCTTCTCTGATTTCCAAGAACTGGTCTCAGTATATCAAGGGAGTGTGGATTCTGGAACCCAGAGACCTAGGTTAGACAGCCTTCACCATCATCCCTGCAGCCACGTTATTTAACCTCCCTGTGCTCGGTTTCATCATCCCCAAAGTGGGTATATTGACACCTCCCGGGTGGACTTGCCTTGAGAGTTGGAGATTATACATACAGCGCTTGGCCCCAGCAGGAAATGCTTTTATTTCCATTCACAAAGAACAGCCCAACTGAAAGTTAAAATGTGAGAGGAACTTATTTTTTTTTACAGCAGCTACTGGAGGACTGACCATATATGGTAGCCACCTGGTTGGTTCTTGTGAGGGGACAGGCCTGGCTTTCCTAACATCAGACACATCTGTGTCTTGGTCTCTAGACCTGAGTTTCTTGGGTTCGGGGTTGGAAGAAGTCTGCTGTTACACTGTTGAGGATTGTAAGAGCTGCTCATCCCCCCCACTCCCAATGTCTTTCTGCTACCTTCTTGAATCAGCATAGGAGAGAAAGTGGATTTTGCAGGCAGAGAAAACTGGCTCACATTGCAGCTGCCCCCTTCACAGGCTTGGGCTGGTGACCTCATGCCAATCCCTTAACTGTGGCAGGTCTCAGTCTTCTTGTTTGCAGGAGAAGACAGAAGTACCTTCCTCATGCTGTTGGACTTCAGATCAAAGTAACAGATATGGAAGTTCTCTCCAATCAGAACAATGTTTCCTAGCCTTGGCACTACTGACATTTTGGGCTGAACAATTCTTTGCTGTGGGGGTTGCCCCATGTTTTGTAGAGTATTTAGTAGTATCCTTGGCCTCTGTCCACGAGCTGTCAACAGTGTCCCTGGCCCCTGTTGTGACAACCACAAATGCCTCCAGACTTCACCTGTGGTTGGGAACCACTGATGTGGGAAGTGTGTTGCAGGCAGACTAGAAGATGTTGGTGACAGAAGTGGCTGAGCTGCATGGCTTGTGCTTGGCTCATGCTTCCTGGCCGGTGTTTTAGCCCTGTGTCTACCTCTAGTAAATCATGTATCCATAGCGTTGACAGTCACCTTATTTACATGGAGTCAAACCTATAGGGTGATTTTTCAGCATGGTTTGGGAGCGACAGTAAACACATATGGTAAGTAAATTATTATCCTAATGATTCGTGGTAAATTGCAATTTTTGTGTCTTGGTGAAAAGATGTTTTATGACACAGGCTGATAAATTTTGATCAATTACCCTGACGTTTAAAACTTCCTACTGTACAATTGCTATTTCTGGTGCCTGCTAACATGAGCAAGAAGATTGTGGTTTTTCAACGCTTAGCGATCTGTCTACTGCTGGGTTTCTGAGATGTTCAGCAGGTATTTATCAAGTGCCTACTGTGTGCTAGGTCCTAGGGATTCAGCCCTGTCTTGAAGGTTCAGAGACCCAATAGGAGAGTTTTATTTATCAAATGTATGGCTATGTCATTTATTGGCTCAGAATGCAGAATAATAATTAAATATAAAATTGTCTGGGGCAGTGACAGTTTCGGAGCTATGGGGAGGTTTCATGAGGCAGTCTTACAGGAATGCCATGCAGGGTACTTGGCGTGTAGAGAGGTGGGGTGTTCCAGACGGAGGGGCAGCCATTATAAAGGTGGTTTAGGGGCACTGTCAGCCTAAAGAGAAGGGATCTGCCTATGTGGGAGTTGAGACATCAGTGGCAAAGGTCATGAGCCTTGCATCCCAGCCAGTTGGGTTTTAAGTAGAGGAGGACTGGACCCAGAGGTGTGGTGTACAAGTATGGAACCCCTCAGACCATCACAGTGTGGGGAAGTCTAATGACTTGCGATTGATTGTCCCTGTGCCCAAGTTTGAGTCTGCTTCTCAAACTTTAGCCTAACGGAACAACCTGGAAGGCAGCCAAAACCCAGACTTCTGGGGTCCACTCCCCAAAGTTATGATTCAGTGGGTCTAGGGAGGGGCTGGAGATGAGCACTGCTAATGCGTCGATGGTGCTGATGTTGCTGGCCTGGGAACCTCACTCGGGGAACCACTGGTCTAGACCACGACCTGGGATTAGAGGGGTCGGGGGGCATCAGCCCTGGCTGGGGCACAGCTGGTGTACATCACCTCCTGATGGGCCATGGGATGAGTCTCCTGCACTGTGGGGAATGGCTTACACTGGGTTTCCTGGAAATAGACCCTGAGATGGAGATTTGCCCTGGGAAGGTTTATCTGTGGAGAGTTCTTGGCAAGGGTAGGGGGTGCCCCTACACAGGAGTAAAGGAGGCTTAGGCAGGGGAGAAGCTGTTCTGACAAAAGTCACCCAAAAGGGAACTCTGTAGTTGTCCCAGACTGAGGCAAGGGGAAGGCCTGAGTCTCTGGTGCCTGCATAGCCAGTCAGCAGTGCCCTTAGGTGAGATGGGCCCCTGCCTTGGAGAGCAGTTCCCCTGGGGACAGAGCTGGGAGCCCTGGACCTAACACTTCTGTGGCTGGGGGTGGGGTGCGTGTGTGCGAGTGTCTAGAGGAGAAGTGGGAGGCATCACTGTGTCCACGTCAGGGAGATGCATCTTGGGGAGAAAACTCAATTTCCTCTTGGTTCCCATGAGATCAAGGGATGGTCATCGGCACGTTGATGACTTTTAGTGACTTTGAGTCACTTGCTGAAGATTCCTCTGTGTCTCATAATGTGAGAGAGATGAGCCATCTGCCCAGTGTGGGGAAGGCAGGATAGCGGCTTCTTAGGTCCAAGGGAAGAAAAATGATAACAAAGTTTTCATGGGCCCAAAAAGATGCTCTGCCATGTTCCAGGATAACAATGAACCCAAGTTATTCACTGAGTGTTTATTGCATCTCAGGCTCATTTGCTCAAATCATCTCCTTCATTAGAACTATACCAGCTATGTGTGTCCTCACTTTTTAGGTGATGAAAACTGAGACCCAGATCAATCCAGTGACCAAAGGTGGCAAAGAGCTTGGTAGTTGGAGAACCCGACCAGGTGGAGCCCCCTCCCTCCCGCTGCAGTGATGGAAGACAGCCTGAGCTTGCCCCCTTTTGGGGGGGGAGGTGCACTGGTTCCCAGCCGAGCCTCCTGCCTTAGTTTTCAACTTCAGGCATCATTTGGCAACAGAATGTCTTCACATTACAGCTAATTAAAACGTGCTTATCTCGAAGTTAGGCCTAATTTACAGGAATGATTTAGAAACTTGCTGGAAACAGATCTGACTCGGTTGTATAACCCAGGGTCAATCTCATGCATAAATTTTATTGTTTCAGTTGTGCTGTGTTCCGACTTGAACTGAACGTTATAATGCGGAAGATGGACCCTGGGCCTTTTGTTGCTCATTTATTCTGCAAATATTTACCAAGTGTCTATTGGGTGCTACTTACATTATCTAGAGGTCTCCCATCCTGGCCCCAGGTTTTCTCTGTTGTCTGTGTCCACCTGAGATGTAAGTTAGTTTTTGTGCAAAACCCAGTGGTAGATTTAAATGTGAATTTGGGTTAAATGGAAATGCCTGGGTTTGTATCCTGGCACTAATAAGCTGTGTGACTTTAGACCTGTCACTTAGCCTCTCTGAGCCCCCATTTCCTCATGTAACTACATTTGCATCTCAGGTGAGGCCTCTGGGAGATCACATAAGTCATTCTGTCCCTCGTTCCTGCTGCCAGGCACTGTCACATCATCTGGGCCCCTGATGGAACAGCAAGCGTGAGCACTACCTGAGGTTTTGATGGTTTTTATAGGTTATAGGAACTTTTCAGTTCAGGATAGGTACAGAGCTTATTCCCGTTGGGATGGTCTCTTTTCTCTCCTGTATCAGTTCCCCTCTTTCTCATAGCAGCTCCCACAGGGAGTCTTTAAGGATCAATTAAACCGTCACACTCACCAGCCTAATGCAGGAGACACTTGGCCACAGTCTCCTCAAAGGATTTGGGACACAGCCTGCCATAGTCATTCGGCAAGGCATGTGCACTGTCCCTCTTCTGCAGCCATCTCTGCAGCAATCTGTAGGGGTGGACAGGAGCTATTCTCTTTGCTGCTCCTCCTTCCCAGGTTTAAGTTCAAGTGCAGAGGAATGACCTCTCCATGGGTGAATTTGGAAGCCTAGCAGCCTTGTTCCCCGCAACAGCTGCATTTCTCCTAACACTTCCATAAGCCTCATGGGCCCTCACAAGGGACATGTCAGTTACAACGTCATTGCACAGGCTTCTTTATCAGATATTTATAATTTGTATGTAGTTCCTTTTAGTCCAGATGCGACTTCCCAATCAGGGGTCATGTTCACCGTGAGCAGAGTTGCCTAGTAACATATCAAATGATGGTTAACATCTTAGCTCCCTCAGGTTTCCAAGGGACATATGCTGACAATTAACAAGGTGAAATTCTCTTGCAACAAGGAAATGGGTTTGATTAACCCCTCTACCCACAGTCATCACCCTATTTCACCCCATCCCCACCCTGGTGCTTTTTGGTATCTCTTTTGGAAAGATAAGTGAAGTCCTCAGTATGTTTTATGACATGTTCCATGCTGTGTACATTTCATGACAGATTTATAGAAGTCACACACACACACATACACACTGTGACCAAGAGCTATGCTTTTCATACTGGCCTGGGATCAAATCCTGGCTTTGCCATTTATTAAGAGTTAATTCACTTATTCATTCCTTCTTCATTCATTCATTCAGCCACCCAAAGATTATTCATACTTGCTGTATGCAAGTCTTTGTGGTAGGTGCCAAGCATGAACAGGTGATTAAGATATGATCTTTGATTAGGTGCCGGGGAAGTGGGAGACATAGTCTTATTCGAGAGACAGATAAAGATAAATAATTTCAAATGTGTGTTTGGTAAGCTTTAGGTAGAAGTAGCACAGGAGACTGTGGAATCATCAGGCCAGCCTGGGGATAGTCAGGGAGGGCTTCTCAGAGGAGAGGACACCTGCCTGTGTTTGAAGGGGAGTCGGACTTAACCGAGTGAGGAATGTAGGGGAAAGCATTCAGGCAGAAGGAACAGCATTTGCAAAAAAAGTCAAAACGTGAGGCAGGAGATGGGGGCCAGGGGTACATAGAAAGTTATTTCTTATCTTCGACCTCAGTTTCCTCATCTACAAAATGGGATCAGCAGTGCTTACTTGTCTGTGAAATTAATTGAGGTAATAATGCATGTTTAAACACTTGGTACAGTTAGCTTTAATTCCCGTTCCAAATCTATCTACAGATACCTAAGAGTCAGGCTTTGATTTTAAATGAGACAAGGATTAAAAAAATACCGACAGGCCTGGCTGCTCACTGTGTGATGTGGTCTCCTCCAGCTGCGCTTCTGCTGGTCGTGTCGCTGTTCTTTGGGATGGAGCACTAGATATTTTCCCGCTGTCCTAGACTGTGTCCTGCAGTATCATTGAAGCACATAATCGTGCCTTGGTAATGGCTCGACATTAGCAGTAAGCTCTGACCCTGTTGAGGTGCTCCCTGGGCCAGTTTTCTGTCTGCCGACAGCCTTGCTTCTGTCTGGTGCTCTGGCTCCATCTTGCTTTTCTGAAGGTGGCCGCCTCCCGTATCCCAGTTGGGGAAGCTTAGCTGTCGGTGGGAGTTTGGAGACATTTACTATCCAGGGAAGGAAAGGCGCCTACCAGGCTGAGCCGGAGAGCCGAGATCTTTGCCATGTATCAATCGGATCCTGTCTCTTCTCTGTGCACAGCTGTGCAGTGGCCCTCTGTGGTCGCTTGGTAAATTCTTACAAACCTAAACCACGTCTTCTCAGATCTCCGCTTAAAACCTCCCGATGTCTTCCCCTCGCATGTAGAAAGCATCAGACTCCTCCCGAGTCCTCACGTGATCTAGCCCCTGCTTGCTTTTCAGCATCACTCCCAGCACTGGTGTCCCAGGTACCAGGCTTTGTGCTGAGAACTCAGTGGGAAGCAAAGTCACCCCCGTCTGCAGTGACCCTATCTCTGTAGCGACCCCCATCCCAGCCACCCTCACCTTCATGCTGTTTCCCAGACCTGCCATGCTTTTTTCTTGCCTAATAAGCTGTGTGACTTTGGACCTGTCACTTAGCCTCTCTGAGCCCCAGTTTCCTCATGTGGTAGGAAGGAAGGAATTCTTTCCTTCTTTCTTCACATGCTGGGTCCTGCTTAACCTTCCGGCCTCAGCTTCAACCCCATCTTCTCCCACACCAACCTGCTGATCTGTGCCCTTAACACCGTAGCCTCTCCCGGGCTCTTCACGGTATGATGTAGTTCTCAAATTACCTGACTTGACTCCTCTCTCTTCAGGACAGCAAACTTGAAAATCCCCTGAGATCATGTTTGTTCTGTTTGCCACTGGGTCCCTAGCACCTAGCACGGTGGCCGCTCTGTCACAGGCGCCCAATAAAAAGTTGTTGAAAAGAATGAACAAAGGAAGGTGGTGGATTTTATTTCCTACAGATGGCCCACTAACATGTCCCAAGGGGTCTTTCCAAGAATAATGCACGCACCCTCTCTGGGCCTCGCCTGTCTGGTTTGTACACACATTGTTGCCAGGAGGATTAAGCACATAAATGGGAGGGATAAAATGTCTGGGCCTGCCAGTGTTTATAATGAGAATTCTCCAATTCTCACTGTAGCAACATACCAGGCTCATTTCCAGCTGAGCCCAAGGATGAAAGTTGAAATGAGAGTCAAGAGGGTTCATGTTTGAAATCCTCATTCTCTCAATTTTTAATCAATGCCTGATTCACGGCGGCTGGTGCACCCGGCCCCTGTTTTGCCCACTTCCCATCTCCCTGTGGGGAGTGACCTTGCCTTTGTTGGGAGGGAGGTGTCACTCCCAGTTGCTTGGCTGGGGTATCTGGGGCACAGTCAGCCTGGCCTTCAGAGATAACACAATCTCTCCCCAGCCCGTGGGAATGTTTCTGTTTAGCAAGCGGGACTTTTTGGTGACTTCTCTGAAGTTCTCATCTCTCTTTTTCTTTATTAAACTGTTAAATATGAATACTACTACCTGCCAAAGAGTTTAGGAAATGGGGGATATCACCTATCTGCTATGATCCCACCTGTGCAGGGATCATACACTTTCTTTTCAAAACTTGCAAACTGCTCTACCCGTCCCTTGTCCACCAGAAACGTTTTATTCATCTTTTTCTTTTCCTGTCTATCAACGTATAATTTACCTATTCATTAAATTTCCTGTTTATGCCCCTCCCTCTTCCCCTCCCCCATCCCCTCACTGGAATATCAGCTTCACAGGGCGGGGGTCTCTGTGGTGTGCCCGTGGGTGTATCTGTCACAGCCACTCTGACTGCCAGGCCTCCAGCGTGGGCATTCCGCAGCCACCTGGCATACTCTTACATACACATCTCTTTAAAGTTCTAGCTCCAGAGCCACCCCCTCCGGGAGGCCTTCCCTGCTGTGCACCCCCATCTGGGATCTGTAACTCTGTGGGCTCTTGGGGCTGGCTGCCCAATGTCCTCAGGGGACAGGTGTCTCAAAGGCTGTGTCTGGGAGCTTGCACTTTGATTCAAGGGCAGCGGGAGTCCTGGCAGTGTGCTGTGCTTTAGAAGCATGTCATGGCCATCTTGTGGGCAAGAGTGCAGGCAGGAGACGATTTGGGAGGTGATGCCTCTGGCTCAGGAGGGAACAGATGGTGGCTCGAGGCCATGCTGTCCAGTGAGGTGACCGCTCACCACATGTGGCACACTTAAAATAAGGTGAAATAAAACCAAATTTCAGCTGTTCAATCATCCTGGCCATACTCGGTGGATGCAGAGCATTTCTGCCATTGCAGAAGATTCTGTGGGTCCTCTCTGGTTTGCACTGGGGTGCTGGGAGGGAGTGCAGGGAAGTGGGGGGAACAGCAGCAGGGAGAGAGCACCAGATTTGGGGACTAGTTGGATGGTGGGGTGTGAAGACCACCAGATGGTACCAGGTGAAGACACCTGTGGTGGCAGGGAGGGGTGTGAAGGATACAACTCCAGAAAGTAGAATTCCCAGGTCAGAAAGAGCAAGCATTTATATAGGTCCTGATTCACCTTGACCTGTCACTTTCCAAAAGTGTCATCACACTCTCCAGCAGCTTGAGAAGGTGCCTATTTTATTCCACTACCCCCCCAAGGCTTATTATCTTTTGAAAAGCCTCCCATTGTGTATATACCTCTTGCCAAATCTGCCTTCATTTATGATCTAACATGTGACCCCTGAGGTCTTTGTGATCAGGGAATTATATGTATATTAATGCAGATTTCAATAAAAAGAGTTATGTTTGCCATGGTGGTACGGCCTGATGCTGTTTAAATGCCTTTGGTAATATCTTCAATCAGACAGCAAATAGAAAACAGGAAAGTTAGTAATAAAAAATGAATTAGGACGATTAGCAAAAGGTGAGCCGCTTCCCTCCTCGGGCGACAGGCAGAGTTGACCGAGATTTGCTGGGTGCCTCCTGTCCAAACACACATCTGGATTATTGCAGCCTCCTGGGCTGGCCCAGGGGTCTGCTCAGCACATAGGACTTGGTTATTGCATTTAGTTTTGCAAAGGTCATGGGCAACCCCTCGGAGGGCCTTGGAAGGGCTCATACCAGCTTGGGGTGGCCTGGAGGGAGGCCTCTGTGGAGGGGTCAGTGCCTTTCCCACCACCTCTGGCTCAGGGCAGGCCAGGAGCTTCTTCCTCTGAAGAGGGCGTTGGTCCCCCTCTGCATGTTGTCCAGGGTCCTGGAGAATCTCATTTACCTTTCTCTCTGGTACCTTCCTCGGGATGCTTTTCGGGAAACTTTCCTAGCTGTCTAGTGGTGGGGGTAAGCTCCCTTCAATAGAAGCAATGGCTCTAATTGACTCATGCAAACACTGGGATTAGCTCCTGTGGCATCAGAGAGAAACAGAATTCTGGTGACTGAGGGTTAGAGGGTTAGAGCTCAAACCAGGACAAAAAGCTTCCACGTGGGCGATGTTGGGATTCATGTTCACTTAGGGCAAAAGGGACCATGTAGATCCCACAGCTAGTGGTCAGGTGATTCATGTCCCCACTAGCTGGCTCACCTCCACAGCCAATGGTCAGGACTCGATGACATCTTAGTTCTTTCGGGCTAAATATAACTAAACATCAAAGCCCGAGTGATATGTATTTATTTATGCTTCTCAGATCAAAGTGCCGGCAGAGGCAGCGTCTGGTGGTGAATCTGCTTCGTAGATAGCCATCTTCTCACTCTAACCTCATGTGGCCGCAAGGGCCTGCTAGCTCTCTGGGGTCTCTTTGATAAGGGCCCCAATTCCAATCACGAGCGCTCTGTCCTGTGACCCAAGCACCTCCCTAAGGCTCCACGTCCTAACACCATAAGGATTTCAATGTGAATTTTGAGAGGACACGACATTCAGACCATAGCACATCACATCAGCATTAGCGACGTGAATGCCCCGACAGGGGGGAGGGTGCCCAGGTCACTGGCTCATCTCCGTGGTGGCTTGGTGGTAACCGCCAACCTTACAGCAGCGCCCCTCAAGCTTTAATGTGCGTGCCCACCGCATGGAGTCTTGTTAAAATGCAGATTCTGGTTTAGCAGCTGTTGGATGGGACCAGAAATTTAGCCTTTCTACCAAGGTCTGGAGGATGCTCGTCCGTGGGGCACACTTTGAGTTTCAAGGCAGGGGGAAGCTGAGATCTCCAGGAGCAGAGCCAGTGATGAGGATTCTTGCGGGAGAGATTCGGTGGGGAGTGTTCTCAGAGAAGAGGAGCGGAGCCCCGGTGCATGAGTGCCACCAGAGGGGGCGTCCCACTGAGAGGCCAGGGCTGGGCCTTTTGCACACATGTCAGGCAGTCATTGGGTGTGGGCTGCTGGGAGAGTGTGGAGGGGCCGTGCCCCTGTGCTTGTTCTCCCTTCTCCAGAGGAAGGGCTGCTGTGGTCCACCGAGGCAGCAGCAGTGAGCCACTGGAGGATGATGCAAAACTAGGAGAAGAGGGTCTGCTTGGGACCCCGTTATTGTCCTTGCTCAGGGTCTGTGTCTGAAAATGGCTTGAGGAATGTGGACAGAGAAGTAGGACTCTTGAGCTCTCATTTGCACTCTGCTATGTCCCCTTGGGTGAGCCACTCCCCACTCCCTGGGAGCTGCTTGGGCTGTGGCCTCATGAAGTTTTGGTTGTGGTCATCCTTGGTCCTTGTCCTTGGGCTGTGATGAAACAAGAAGGGTGGGGTGGAGACATACAGAGGTGAGGGGAAGGGAGCAGGCATTTATGTAGCATTCATCATAGGATGAGTATTTCATTTATGATATTTATTTAATTCACAACAGCTGTCCCCACTGTGCAGAGAAGGCTGGAGAGAAGAGGTCATGGTCACAGTGGGTCACAGTCAAGACTGTTTGTCAAGAACATGCTCTCTCTTCCTATAGGACCCTACCACGTAGGGAAGGGTGTCAGAAAGGGACCACTGTAGACCTGTCCGGATGGAGCTAGGGGCTGGGAGGACATGGAGTGCCAGGTTCTAGAGTTTGGACCCTGCTTTAGGGAGACATACAGGGTTTTGGGGCAGGGCTGATCCTTGCAATGTCATGCCCTGCACTGAGGGGCGCCTTCCAACGCCCACTTTGAGCCATCTGTCTTCCCTGGACTCAGACTTCACCCCATGTGTATGTGTTTTCCGGGTGGACGGGGTTCATCTGGACCCTTCAGGGGTGTCCAACCTCCAGCCCCCTAATCTGTGAGGACCATTTGCTTCTCTGTGGTGTCAGAATATTGTGAAAATTATGCACAGATTTTTTTTTTGAGACAGAGCCTCAAGCTGTCACCCTGGATAGAGTGCTATGGCTTCACAGCTCACAGCAACCTCCAATTCCTGGGCTCAAGCGAGTCTCCTGCCTCTGCCTCCCAAGTAGCTG